>JAKGGE010001758.1:1610000-1753983 GCA_023748175.1 Hoolock leuconedys
AGATTTATTATGAGGACTCAGTGTTTTTTTTTTTTTTTTAGACGGAGTCTTGCTGTGTCACCCAGGCTGGAGTGCAGTGGTGTGATCTTAGCTCACTGCAACCTGTGCCTCCTGGGTTCAAGTGATTCTCCTGCTCCAGCCTCTCGAGTAGCTGGGACTACAGGCACGTGCCACCACACCCGGCTAATTTTTGTATTTTTAGTAGAGACAGGGTTTTGCCATGTTGTCCAGTCTGGTCTCGAACTCCTGACCTCAGGTGATCTGCCTCGGCCTCCCAAAGTGCTGGGATTACAGGTGTAAGCCACCATGCCCAGCCCAGTTGATTTATTATGAGGAATTGATTATGGAGACTAAGAAGCCCCATGATAAGCTAGAGAGATGGGCAAGCTGGGGGCGCCATTCAATCTAACTCCAAAGGCCTGGGAACTGGAGGAGCCGATGATGTAAATCCCAGGAGATGAGATGAAATGTCTCAGCTCAAGTGGTGAAGCCGGAAGAAAGGGGACAATTTCTTTTGTTCTCTTCAGGCCCTCAACATACTGAAGGACACCCACCCACATTGGCCAGAGCAATGTACTTTGCTGTCTACTGACTTATTTATTTATTTATTTATTTTTGAGACAGAGTCTCTCTCTGTTGCCCAGGCTGGAGTGCAGTGGCGTGATCTCGGCTTGCTGCAACCTCTGTCACCTGGGTTCAAGCGATTCTCCTGCCTCAGCCTCCTGAGTAGCTGGGATTACAGGCGCCTGCCACCACGCCTGGCTAATTTTTGTAGTTTTAGTAGAGACGTGGTTTCACCATCTTGGCCAGGCTGGTCTTGAACTCCTGACCTTGTGATCCGCCCGCCTCGGCCTCCCAAAGTGCTGGGATTACAGGCATGAGCCACTGTGCCTGGCCTGTCTACCAATTTAAATGCTTTCATCTCATCCTGAAACACCTGCATGAAATAATTTTTTTTTGAGATGGAATTTCGCTCTTGTTGCTCAGGCTGGAGTACAATGGCGCGATCTCGGCTCACTGCAACCTCCGCCTGCCTCCCGGGTTCAGGTGATTCTCCTGCCTCAGCCTCCTGAGTAACTGGGATTATAGGCATGTGCCACCACACCTGGCTAATTTTTTTGTATTTTTAGTAAAGACAGGGTTTCTCCATGTTGGTCAGGCTGGTCTCGAACTCCTGACCTCAGGTTATCTGCCCGTCTTGGCCTCCCAAAGTGCTGGGATTATAGGCGTGAGCTACCGTGCCCGGCCCCCCTTTTTCTTTTTGGGGGGAGTCTTGCTCTGTCGACCAAGCTGGAGTACAGTGGCATGATCTCGGCTCACTGCAACCTCTACCCTCCGGGTTCAAGCAATTCTCCCTGCTTCATCCTCCCTAGTAGCTGGGATTACAGGCCCCCACCACCCGCCGGGTTAATTTTTGTATTTTTTAATAGAGACGGGGTTTCGCCATGTTGGACAAGCTGGTCTTGAACTCCTGACCTCAGGTGAGCTGCCTGCCTTGGCCTCCCAAAGTGCTGGGATTACAGGCATGAGCCACCGCACCCAGCCGAAATAATGTGGGTTTTTTTGTTTGTTTGCTTGTTTGTTTTGAGACAGAGTCTCACTCCATCACCCAGGCTAGAGTGCGGTGGCACAATCTCAGCTCACTGCAACCTCTGCCTCCTGGTTTCAAGTGATTCTCGTGCCTCAGTCTCCTGAGTAGCTGGAATTACAGGTGTATGGTACCATGCCTGGCTAATTTTTATATTTTTAGTAGAAACAGGGTTTCGGCCGGGTGCAGTGGCTCATACCTGTAATCACAGCACTTTGGGAGGCTGAGGCGGGTGGATCACGAGATCAGGAGATCAAGACAATCCTGGCTAACACGGTGAAACCCTGTCTCTACTAAAAATTACAAAAATTTAGCTGGGCGTGGTGGTGCATGCCTGTAGTCCCAGCTACTCGGGAGGCTGAGGCAGGAGAATGGTGTGAACCCGGGCCAGACTTGCAGTGAGTGGAGATCAAGGCCACTGCACTCCAGCCTGGGCAACAGAGCATGACTCGTCTCAAAAAAAAAAGGAAAAAAAAGAAAAAGAAACAGGGTTTCACCATGTTGGCCAGGCTGGTCTCAAACTCCTCAAGTGATCTGCCCTCCTCGGTCTCCCAAAGTGCTAGGATTACAGGCGTGAGCCACTGCCCCTGGCCAGAAATAATGTTTAATCTGGGCACCCCGTGCCAGTCAAGTTGACACATAAAATTAACCATGGCACTTACTTCGTATTGATAGACGTATAATGTCTCCCATCCAGGTGCAGTGGCTCATGCCTGCAATCCCAGCACCTTGGGAGGCCGAGGCAGGCGGATCACCTGAGGTCAGGAGTTCAAGACCAGCCTGACCAACATGGAGAAACCCCATCTCTATTAAAAATATAAAATTAGCTGGGCGTGGTGGTGCATGCCTGTAGTCCCAGCTACTGGGGAGGCTGAGGCAGGAGAATCGCTTGAACCTGGGAGGCGGAGGTTGTGGTGAGCCGAGATTGCACCATTGCACTCCAGCCTGGGCAACAGAAGCAAAACTGTCTCAAAAAAAAAAGGAAAAAAAAGAAAAAGAAACAGGGTTTCACCATGTTGGCCAGGCTGGTCTCAAACTCCTCAAGTGATCTGCCCTCCTCGGTCTCCCAAAGTGCTGGGATTACAGGCGTGAGCCACTGCCCCTGGCCAGAAATAATGTTTAATCTGGGCACCCCGTGCCAGTCAAGTTGACACATAAAATTAACCATGGCACTTACTTCGTATTGATAGACGTATAATGTCTCCCATCCAGGTGCAGTGGCTCATGCCTGCAATCCCAGCACCTTGGGAGGCCGAGGCAGGCGGATCACCTGAGGTCAGGAGTTCAAGACCAGCCTGACCAACATGGAGAAACCCCATCTCTATTAAAAATATAAAATTAGCTGGGCGTGGTGGTGCATGCCTGTAGTCCCAGCTACTGGGGAGGCTGAGGCAGGAGAATCGCTTGAACCTGGGAGGCGGAGGTTGTGGTGAGCCGAGATTGCACCATTGCACTCCAGCCTGGGCAACAGAAGCAAAACTGTCTCAAAAAAAAGAGAAGTGTAATATCTCACAAGGAAAGCAATGGGCACTGCATTGGCTACATTCATTGCATTCATTGGTCATTCATTCGTTCTTTCACTAAATGTGTCCTAAGGGCTGCTCTTTGCCAGCCTTGGTTCAAAGTCCTAGGAATAGAGATGCCCAACCTTCTTGTCTTCCAATGAGAATCCACAGAAAAGTGTGGGAGAGAGCATTGCGCTTAAGAGTCTGGGAGCTGGAGGCAAGAGGGTCATTCCAATGAAGGAAGAAGGAGTGAGTGAGATTTGAGGAGGAGGTGTTCGCTGGGCCCCAGGGAAGGCATTGGCATTCCTGGCAGCTGGAGCACTGAAGACATGGAGATCAGACCTACCTGGTGGGAGGGTGTGAGAAGTGACAGTGGGTTGACGTGACCAGCCTGGGAGAGGAACTGGTAAGACAGCCAGAAACAAGGCTGGAAAGTAAAGCAAAAGTCAGATGGGGAGGCCTTTGTCTGTCAGACCAAGGTCTGTGAATTTGGTTCTGCAGAAGATGGGGGTGGGAGGCCAGGCACAGTGGCTCACGCCTGTAATCCCAGCACTTTGGGAGACCGAGGTGGGCTGATCACCTGAGGTCAGAGGTTTGAGACCAGCCTGACCAACATGGTGAAACCCCGTCTCCACTAAAAATACAAAATTAGCCAGGCATGGTGGCACATGCCTGTAATCCTAGCTACTCGGGAGGCTGAGGCAGGAGAATCACTTGAACCCGGGAGGATGAGGCAGGTGGACCACCTGAGGTCAGAAGTTCAAGACTAGCCTGGCCAACATGGCAAAATTCCATCTCTATTAAAATACAAAATTAGCCAGGCATGGTGGCACATGCCTGTAATCCCAGCACTTTGGGAGGCCAAAGAAGTTTGAGTGACATGCCTAGTGACCCTATTGGCTTCTTCTTTCTGTTTTTTTTTTTTTAATAGAGATGGGGGTCTTTCTATGTTGTCGAGACTGGTTTCAAGCTCCTGGACTCAGGCAGTCCATCTGCCTCTGGCTCCCAAGTGCTGGGATTACAGGCATGGGCCACTGCACCTGGCCAATTCTATTGTTTTTAATAATCATATTAACAATAACTGTTACCATTTGTTGAGCCCTCATTGGGTGCTTTACTGCATAATCTCAAGTGCCACAGCCCTGCCAGCTGTGCAATATGAAGGTCAATTATACAAGAAGCAGGGCCGGGCACGGTAGCTCACGCCTGTAATCCCGGCACTTTGGGAGGCCAGGCACAGTGGCTCACGCCTGTAATCCCAACACTTTGGGAAGCCGAGGCAGGGGCATCACCTGAGGTCAGAAGTTCAAGACTAGCCTGGCCAACATGGCAAAATTCCATCTCTATTAAAAATACAAAATTAGCCAGGCATGGTGGCATGTGCCTGCGCCTGGCTAATTTTTGTGGGGTTTTTTGTTTGTAGAGATGGGATTTTGCTATGTTGGCCAGGCTGGTCTCGAACTCCTGGGTTCAAGCTATCTACTTGCTTTGGTGTCCCAAAGTGCTGGGATTACAGGCATGGGCCACTGCACCTGGCCAATTCTATTGTTTTTAATAATCATATTAACAATAACTGTTACCATTTGTTGAGCCCTCATTGGGTGCTTTACTGCATAATCTCAAGTGCCACAGCCCTGCCAGCTGTGCAATATGAAGGTCAATTATACAAGAAGCAGGGCCGGGCACGGTAGCTCACGCCTGTAATCCCAACACTTTGGGAAGCCGAGGCAGGGGCATCACCTGAGGTCAGAAGTTCAAGACTAGCCTGGCCAGGTCGGTCGCGGTGGCTCACGCCTGTAATCCCGGCACTTTGGGAGGCCGAGGTGGGCGGATCACAAGGTCAGGAGATCGAGACCATCCTGGTTAACACGGTGAAACCCCGTCTCTACTAAAAATACAAAAATTAGCCAGGCATGGTGGCATGTGCCTGTAATTCCAGCTACTCAGGGGCTGAGGCAGAAGAATGGCGTGAACCTGGGAGGTGGAGCTTGCAGTGAGCAGAGATTGCGCCCACTTCACTCCAGGCTGGAGCCACAGGCGAGACTCTGTCTCAAAAAAAAAAAAAAAAGACAAGCCTGGCCAACATGGCAAAATTCCATCACAATTAAAAATACAAAAAAATTAGCCAGGCATGGTGGCATGTGCCTGTAATTCCAGCTACTCAGGGGGCTGAGGCAGAAGAATGGAGTGAACCTGGGAGGCTGAGGCAGGTGGACCACCTGAGGTCAGAAGTTCAAGACTAGCCTGGCCAACATGGCGAAACCCGTCTCTACTAAAAATACAAAAATTAGCCAGGCATGGTGGCATGTGCCTGTAATTCCAGCTACTCAGAGGCTGAAGCAGGAGAATTGCTTGAACCTGGGAGGCTGAGGTTGCAGTGAGCAGAGATTGCGCCACTTCACTCCAGGCTGGGCCACAGAGCGAGACTCTCTCTCAAAAAAGAAAAAAAAAATTAGGCTGGGCGCGGTGGCTCATGCCTGTAATCCTAGCACTGGGATTTGGGAGGCTGAGGCAGGTGGACCACCTGAGGTCAGGAATTCGAGACCAGCCTGGTCAACATGGTGAAACTCCATCTCTACTAAAAATACAAAAATTAGCCAGGCATGGTGGCATGTGCCTGTAATTCCAGCTACTCAGGGGGCTGAGGCAGGGAATTGCTGGAACCCGGAGGTGGAGGTTACCATGAGCTGAGATTGTGCCACTGCACTCCAGCCTGGGTGACAGAGTGAAACTCCGTCTCAAAAAAAACAACAACGGCTGGGCGCGGTGGCTCATGCCTGTAATCCCAGCACTTTGGGAGGCCAAGGCGGGCAGATCACAAGGTCAAGAGATTGAGACCATCCTAGCCACCATGGTGAAACCCTGCCTCTACAAAAAATACAAAAATTAGCTGGGCGTGGTGGTGTGTACCTGCAGTCCCAGCTACTTGAGAGGCTGAGGCAGGAGAATCACTTGAACCCGGGAGGCGGAGGTTGCAGTGAGTTGAGATCGTGCCATTGCACTCCCGTTTGGGCAACAAAAGCGAGACTCTGTCTCAAAAAAAAAAAAGTTTTTTTTTAATAGAGACAGGATCTCATTATGTTGCCCAGGCTGGTCTTGAACTCCTGGCTTCAAGCGATCCTTCTTCCTCAGCCTCCCAAAGTGCTGGGATTCCAGGTGTAAGCCACCGCACCTGGCCAACAGCCACCACTGTTGAGGGAGCTCTTGGAGTGCAACTTGGCGTGTGTGGTCTCATTCGTTCTCGAATGAACCCTGTGATATAGGCGGTCTTATCCCCATTTCACATGTGGAGAAACCGACTGCAGTAAGATGGAGCTGCCTGCTGGAGTTAAAGCTACAGGGCAGGGGGCAGGTGGACTTTGAGCCCAGGTATGTCCCTGGGCTTCCTGTTAGGCCCAACTCCAGTTGGTCCTCAGGGAGCTAAGGATTGGAGGGTAGTGGAGAACGCCTGGTCCCCATCACATCCTGTCCTGGCTCCTCCTGCCTCTCTGTTCCTGGGTCTGCCATGGCACTCTGATGCCCTGGGATGGAAGGGACCTCTAGGCTCTGCCTGCTCGGCCCTGCCCTACCTCTGCCCGGCTTTGCCCACTCTGCCCTCCACTGTGGAGAGAAGCGGGTGAGGATTCCTTTCCCCTCCAAGAGCCAGCTGGGGAGTCAAAGGGGAAGCCCTTGCTGAGCACCTGCTATGTGGCTGCTAAGTGCCTTACTTTCCTTATCCCACTTAATAGGAAGTCTCTACTAAGCAGGACTTAGGATTCATTATCCCCATTTTACAGATGAGGGAAACTGAAAGCCAGGGAGGTCTTATAAAAATCTCTGGCCAGGCGTGGTGGCTCATGCCTACTGTAATCCCAGCACTCTGGGAGGCCGAGGCGGGCAGATGACTTGAGGTCAGGAGTTTGAGACCAGCCTGGCTAACATGTGAAACCCATTTCTACTAAAAATACAAAAAATTAGCCGGTCGTGATGGTGCACACCTGTAATCCTAGCTACTCAGGAGGCTGAGGCAGGAGAATCGCTTGAACCCAGGAGACAGAGGTTGCAGTGAGTTGAGATCGTGCCATTGCACTCCCGTTTGGGCAACAAAAGCGAAACTCCGTCTCAAAAAAAAAAAAAAAAAAAAGAAAAAAGAAAAAAAATCTCTGCCAAGGGGCCGGCAAAGTGGGTCATGCCTGTAATCCCAGCACTTTGGGAGGCCGAGGTAGGCAGATCACTTGAGGTCAGGAGTTCGAGACCAGCCTGGTCAACATGATGAAACCCCCATCTCTATGCCGGGCATGGTGGCTCACGCCTGTAATCCCAGCACTTTGGGAGGCCAAGGCGGGCGGATCACGAGGTCAGAATATCAAGACCATTCTGGCTGACACGGTGAAATCCCATCTCTACTAAAAAATACAAAAAAATTAGCCAGGTGTGGTGGCAGGCGCCTGTAGTTCCAGCTACTCAGGAGGCTGAGGCAAGAGAATGGTGTGAACCCAGGAGGCAGAGCTTGCAGTGAGCCGAGATCATGCCATTGCACCCCAGCCTGGGCAATAGACTGAGACTCCGTCTCAAAAAAAAAAAAAGAAAGAAAGAAAGAAAGAAAGAAACCCCATCTCTACTAAAAATACAAAAAATTAGCTGGGCGTGGTGGTGTGTGCCTGTAATCCTAGCTACTCGGGAGGCTGAGGCAGGAGAATCACTTGAACCCGGGAGGCGGAGGTTGCAGTGAGCCGAGATCATGCCATTGCACCCCAGCCTGGGCAATAGACTGAGACTCCGTCTAAAAAAAAAAAGAAGAAAAAAAACCTCTGCAAAGACTCTCTGTGATGTCTACCGTTGAGTGAGAGCTGAGAGGTTGAGAGGTCAGGGCAGCAGTGAACATCTTCCACTTTGGAGACCACTTGTAGCAGTGACCGGCCCAGCCAGGCCCTGAGGGCATCCCTGGTGCCACTTTGCCCCACCTACACCATGACAGCCTGCCCTCCAGACTAAGGAATCAGCGCACATTGCTGGAGCCCCTGCTAGGTACGAGGTGCCTAGGTGGGGTGACCACAAGCATGTGAGGAGCTGTCTCTGTTCTTGATGCTGTAGCTTTTGGTCAAGCTGACACCTCTACACGCAGGAGAGTGTAAATAGCCACCTGCGGGGCAGCCCAAGGCCCTCCTGTAGCCCAATGGGTGTGATGTGGTTGGAGAAGGCAAAGGATGCTCTGGGCCTCCTGGAGGAGGGTTTGGGGAGAGCTGGGCCTTGAGGAAGCGCCTGGGGTCAGGGTGTAGCCTGCTCTCCTTGTTTGCTAAGTTATCCAGTAAGTATTTATTGAGCGCTCAAGCTTGCTAGCCTGCACCAGGCTGTGGAATGCACAGATAAAGACTGCCAACCCCTGCCTTGCTTGAGTGGGGCCCACAAGTGAGAAATCAGTGTTTATAGCCCAGTTCAAAGAAAGAGACAGACACCTAGAGGAAAAGAACGTTTACTTATGAGGAGTAAAGGGGGTTCCTTTTCAGAAGGCCTGGATGGGGCAGATACAAAACACGCAAGGATGTAAAGGAAAGCCTGACATTATCTGTTCTGCCATGGGAACCACAATGATTTCACTACCTTATCACAAAGGTCATGACTTAGCTTTAGGAATAGGCTTATTTTTTGTTAGGGAGTTCAGATTTATTTGTTTGTTTCTTTATTTATTTATGACAAGGTCTCACTCTATCATCCAGGCTGGAGTGCAGTGGCGGGAACACGGCTAACTGCAGCCTTGACCTCCTGGGCTCAAGCAATCCTCCTGCCTCAGCCCCCGCAAGTAGCTGGGACTACAGGCGTGCACAATCACGTCCATCTAATTTATGTATTTTTTGTAGAGACAGGGTTTCACCATATTGCCTAGGCCGGTCTCAAACTCCTGGGCTCAAGCAATCTGCCTGCCTTGGCCTCCTAAAGTGCTAGATTACAGGTGTGAGCCACCGCGCCTGGCCAGGAGTCCAGGTTTGTGGTGAAAACTCAGTCTTTCTTATTCTGAAGACTGGAACCAGTCAGGATGAGTCTGTTATTTTGGATTTATGTCAGAGTACAAGTGTTTCCCTCTGAGCCCATCAAGCATGGGCCAAGGCAGGCTCAGATACTAAAAGCTGGGCACAGAAGCCCTTCTTGCTTTTGCCCCAGTGTGTGAAAGGCTGGGTTAGAGGGAAGCACATTGGATCTGGGAGGCAGGGACCCAGATCCAGCCAGGTTAGATCAGGGAAGGCTCCCAAGACTGGGTGGCGTCTGAGCTGAGGCTTGAAGAAGGAACAGCGGACATAGCATCTGCAAAAAGCACATGGTATTTGTCCCTCCTTTATCTCCATCCTCTGGCAGGATTTCTCCAGAGGCCATGGGGGGAGATGCCCACGGTGGGCATCTAAATTATAAGACCTAACAGTTGGCTCATAAGTACTATTATGTGGAAGCAAATCCAGTGAGCACAGGCAGTCCCCGGGTACTGGAGAGGGAGGGTCGCCCAGCTTCTTCTCTGAACTGGGAGGCCGTGGACAGCATATGGGCTGTTGGTAAGACAAGCGTTTGTGATCTTCCCTCCCTGATACTTCCTGGCTGTGTGGCCTTGGATAAGTTGCTTGACCTCTCTGGGCTTCTGTTTTTCATCTATAACACAGTAATATTTTTTTCCTTCCAGTGATGATAAAATGAAATATATCCAAAATCCATACGGCACCTAGTCAGGTCTCAGTGAATGTGTATTTATCCCTCTGTCTCTATCCCCAAACCCACAAATTGTCCCTGGAAGGGCTCAGAGCCTGGACATGGACACAGGGATGAGAGGGAATTGTTGACTCTGGGGACAGAGGTCAGGGAGCGAAGGGCTCCTTGGTGTTATCCCTGAGGCTGAAGGTAGCTCAGGGAGGCCAAAGGGCCAGAGAACATCCTTCTAGGCTCGCCACCACCTGGCATTGCCTGTCCAGCAGGCTGGATGCAGCTGATGGTCCTGCCCTCCTCACAGAGGGTGCTGTGGTCCCCCCACTCCCAGCTGCTTCCCGCGGAGCCTCCCAGGTCAGGGTACTGCCGACCTGTTGGACCCAGCTCCCTATCAGGCCAGCCCACGCCTCCTGCTCTGGTCCCTGGGGAAAGGAGCGGGGCTGGGCTGAGGGCTCTAGGGAAGAAGTGGGCACCCGGCTGTGCCAAGGGCCACTCCCTGGGGATCTGTGGCTCACGTCCTGGCCTGTCTCCACCCTCTCCCACGGGTGCCCCTGGAGGGTTCCTGGTGGGGCTCCCCTGTGCCAGGGGATGTGGAGCCCTGGTCTGGGAGTCCAGAGTCCAGGATCTCACCCTTACCAGAAGTCACTTCCCCAGGGCGATTACCACTCCCGCCGTCCATACCCAGAGAATCCACTGATGTGTTCATTCAACAAATATTTATTGGACGCCTCATTAGAGTCCTGAGAATACAAAAGTGAGCAAAACAGATACTGCTCTCATTGTTACTAAATAGATCATCTTGTCAATGACATCATCTTACCCTGTGAGCGGGCAGAGTCGGGAGAGAATGCCAGGGGAGGGGAGGACACAGAGAGGCCCGATCTGGCACAGGGGACCTAACACAGGTGAGCCCCACCAGGGAGGGCTTCTCGGAGGAGGAGTCAGACATCAGAACCAAGAGCAGGAGTGAGCCTGTGTGGGAGGCGGGGCCTTCCTCCAGGATAGGAGCCCCCAGGTGGGGAAGAACTTCGGAGTGGGGGTCAGTACTCTCCACCTGAGGTCCCGGCCACCTCAGCCCCTTGCCCTCGCCCCTGGCACTTGCTCTCTGTCCTTTCTCTCCTTGCCTCTCTCCCTTTCGGTCCTGGCCAGCAGCGGGGCTGTGGAAGACAGCAGGCAGGGGGCTCAGGCCCCCAGGTGCCCCCAGCTGCCCCCAGCACCTCGTTACCTCCTTGCTCCAGGCCAGAGGGGCTCAGTGGCCCAGGAGTTGGGCTGCGCTCTTTAAGAAGAGGAGAAAAGTTAAAGGGAGCCAGGCGTGGTGGCTCACGCCTATAATCCCAGCACTTTGGGAGGCCGAGGCTAGGTGGATCACTTGAGGTCCGCAGTTCGAGGCCAGCCTGGGCAAAATGGTGAAACCCTGTCTCTACTAAAAATACAAAAAATTAGATGGGTGTGGTGGCATGTGCCTGTAGTCCCACCTACTCAGGAGGCTGAGGCAGGAGAATCGCTTGAACCCAGGAGGCAGAGGCTGCAGTGAGCCGAGATCATGCCACTGAACTCCAGCCTGGGCGACAGAGTGAGACTCCCTCTCAAAAAAACAGAAAAGTTAAAGGGGAACCCCTGAGGGCCTAGGCCCTCAAGCCTCCCATTCTCTGCTGATGTGAGGAGGGACTGACTGTACCTGGGTGCTGGGGTGGGGGTGAGGGCTATGGCGGCCACTGCCTGGTTCTGGAGGGGAAGGCCTGGATCAGAGATGGGGGATGGCCCCCGAAAAGCCTGTAGGAGACAGCAGGACTGTGGCAGGGGTGAGGAGGTCTCCCCTGTCCCTAGTTCAGGGTGCCCCTCCACCCTGCTCCCCTGCAGAAAGTAACCCTGGTGCCTGCCCCCCACCCCCCGCCAGGTCCCTGGCACCGACCCTTAGGGGCTCTTTCTATGACCTACCCTGTTCCAGGTGTTTTTTCCCAGGGTCAGGCCAGGGGAGGAGGCAGGAGGAGGGGCCTGAGCCACCTGTGTGCTGCCCAGGGCTGGGCACTGGAGTGAATGTGCCCCAGGTTCGGGGGGTGTGCACAATTAGGTGGTGGGTGGTCTGGCTTTGCAGCCTGGCAAGACTTCTGCACCCTCCTATCCTCTTTCGGATCCAGGAGGGTCCATGGGTGCACATTGGGAGGGAGGGCAGGAGGCCGAGGGTCTTTGCTGTGTCTGATTTCTCCCCCTAGACCAGAAGCAGGAGAGGGAGGGGGCGGTGGACAGAGGAAAACCACTCGACAGGCCTGGATCAGAGACGACCCCCGGTCTCCTGGACAGCCCTAGGCCATGGAAAGGCCAAAATGCTTACTTCCAGAATGACGGGCCCGAGCCCTGGTTTCTCCATCTGTAAAATGGAGTCACTGTCCCTACTCCACCTGCTGTGGGGCGACAGCCTGTAGGTGAGGAAGCCGCTTGGGGAGGTACACGGGCAGGCACTGCCCTCTGGTGGCCGTAGCCAGAGTTGCTGGCTGCCAGTGCGCTGACCTAGAGGGTGTGGTCAGCTGGGGGAGCTTTCAGGGTCTCCTAACTTCATCACTGTCTTCTCCATCCCACTGCCTCTGCCTTCTTCCCCGTCAAACTCTCCAGGGGGTTCCCAGGGCTTCTTCCTCATGGGCCAGAAACAATTTAATTTAGCAGGAGTGTAATAGGCTTCTTCTGTATGCCCTGTTCTGTGCTTGGTGGTTGGAGCTGCAGAGATATCCAAGGCACAGAGAGACAGTCGAGGAAGCTGGGCTCTGGGAGGACCACTCGGCAGAGCCTACAGGGCTGCAGCCTGGCTGTGCTGATGCCCGAACAGCCACCTCCTCATGTTCTTCAACCTCACTGTCGTAGCAAACCCTGGGGTTGTGTCTCCTTCAAGCTTTCTGCTGACAAAGAAACTATAGAAATCATGCAGACTTTGGGCCAGGCATGGTGGCTCACGCCTGTAATCCCAGCACTTTGGGAGACCAACGGGGAGGTGGATCACATGAGGTCGGGAGTTCAAGACCAGCCTGACCAACATGGAGAAACCCCGTCTCTACTAAAAAGACAAAATTAGCCGGGCGTGGTGACGCATGTTATTGGGTAGGCTGAGACAGGAGAATTGCTTGAACACGGGAGGTGGAGGATGCGGTGAGCCGAGATTGTGCCATTGCACTCCAGCCTGGGCAACAAGAGCAAAACTCCGTCTCAAAAAAAAAAAAAAAAAAAAAAAAGAAAAGAAAACATGCAGACTTTGAACAAGAAGAATGGGTTATGTTATGAAAGTTCCTCCATTTCCAGAATTATTCTGGGAGATGGGCTCTCTTTTCTGCACCTGTTTTCTCCTCCCTGAGGGAACATTTCCATCAGCATGTAGACATATTGTCCTCTCTCCCATCTTCAAAACACACTCCCCGGTGCTCATGTCCTCCTTCAGCTCCCGTGCCCTTTTCCAGCTCTCCTTTGTTGCAGATTTCTTCAATACAGTTTTCTATACTGTTCCCTTCCTTCCTTCCTTCCTTCCTTCCCTCCCTCCCTCCCTCCCTCCCTCCCTCCCTCCCTCCCTCCCTCCCTTCCTTCCTTCCTTCCTTCCTTCCTTCCTTCCTACAGGGTCTTGCTCTGTCACCCAGGCTGGAGTGCAGCCTCGACCTGTGCTGAGGTGATCCTCCCACCTCAGCCCCTGAAGTAGTACAGGTATGCACCACCATGCCCAGCTTTTTTTTTTTTTTTTTTTTGAGACGGAGTTTTGCTCTTGTTTCCCAGGCTGGAGTGCAATGGCATAATCTCGGCTCACTGCAACCTCTGCCTCCCGGGTTCAAGCAATTCTCCTGCCTCAGCCTCCCGAGTACCTGGGATTACAGGCACCCACCACCATGCTCAACTAATTTTTTGTATTTTTAGTAGAGATGGGGTTTCACTATGTTGCCCAGGCTGGTATCAAACTCTTGACCTCAGGCGATCCACCCGCCTAGGCTTCCCAAAGTGCTGGGATTACAGGTGTGAGTCACTGCACCCGACCAATTTTTGTATTTTTTTGTAGCGAAAGGGCTTTGCCATGTTGCCCAGGTTGGCCTCGAATTCTTGGGCTCAAGCAATTCACCCTCCTAAGCCTCCCAAAGTGCTGGGATTATAGGTGTGAGCCACAGCGCCTAGCCTTTTTTCTGTTTTCATTTTGTTACCTCTCGTTATTTCCTCACTCCTCTTTGGTCTCTCTCACCCCCACTACCAAGACCACTCCTTTTTTTTTTTTTTGAGACAGTCTTGCTCTGTTTCCCAGGCCGGAGTGCAGTGGGGCAATCTCGGCTCACTGAAACTTCTGCCTTCTGGGTTCAAGCAATTCTCCTGCCTCAGCCTTCCGGGTAGCTGGGCTTACAGGCTTGTGCCACCACATCGAGCTAATTTTTGTATTTAGTAGAGATGGGGTTTCACTATGTTGGCCAGGTTGGTCTCGAACTCCTGACCTCAGGTGATCCACCCGCCTTGGCCTCCCAAAGTGCTAGGATTACAGGTGTGAGCCACTGTGCCTGGCCCTGCAAGACCGCTGTTGCCGAGGCCATGACCCCAGCTCACCAAGGTTGCCCATGACCCCAGTTTGCCAAGCTGAGTCTCTGTCCTCAGTCTTCGCCTGGCCCAGCAGCACCACCCAACACAGGTGGCCACTCTCTACATGAAACATTTTCTTTACTTTCTAGGACCCAACTTTCCTGGTTTTCCTCTACTTCACTGCCCCACTCATCCCAGTCTTCCTTTTGATGCCTTCTCCTCCTTTCTGCCCTCTAAATCCTAGGGGGGTTAGTCCTGGGCGCTCTTATCTGTCTTAGTCTCTCGGGGATCTCACCCAGTCTCATAGCTTTAAATGGTCATCAAAGAACAATGACTCCTACATTTAAATCTCCAGCCCGGTCTCTCCCCTACACTCAGATTTATACATCTAATTGTCTACCCAACATTTCCAGTAGGATACTTAAAAAAAAAAAAAGTATTCTATTTATTTATTTATTTTGAGGGGGAGTCTCGCTCTGTAGCCCCAGCTGGAGTGCATTGGCCACAATCTCGGTTCACTGCAACCTTTACCTTCCAGGTTCAAGCAATTCTCCTGCCTCAGCCTCTTGAGTAGCTGGGACTACAGGCACATGCCACCATGCCCGGCTAATTTTTGTATTTTTAGTAGAGACAGGGTTTCACCAGGTGGCCAGGCTTGTCTGGAACTCCTGACCTCAGGTGATTCGCCTGCCCTGGCCTCCCAAAGTGCTGGGATTACAGGCGTGAGCCACTGCGCCCGGCTACAGGGAGAATTTTAAGCGGCGTCTCCCAAGGAGAACAGGGGTTCGCCAGCATGGCAAGAGGAGGACAAAGCGAATTAGGGTTGGAGGTGAAGAACAGTTAATCCAATCAAATGGAAGATGTCGACTGTCGCGAGCACTGGGGTGAGAGCGCGAGGGTCAGGGTTGCAGCGCCAGGCAGGGTTGCAGCACGTTGGAAGCGCACTGGAGTTTGGAATGTCTCTCTCCAGTCAACTGGGAAAGACGCAGCGCTGCCCTAATGCACTGGCCACCCCAGACCGTATGCACAACGTTGGGTTGGCAGCTTCTACACCAGGGAAGGCACCCGAACCCCGGTGCGGCAGCCGGGGAGGGGCTGCCCCCAGCCAGGGACCCGCGAGTCCTGGGGCAGCCGCGGCTTTGGGCAGAACCATTCTCCGGAGATGGAGAGGGGAGAAGAAATCTTTCGCTCCCATCCCAACTCGGAGCCATCCGGAACCTGCACTCGCCCTTCTTGCCGTCCTTTTCTTACTGTGCTCTGTGCCGTCACCAGTAGCTCCTCTCCCGCGCGGCTCTGAGTCCCGCTTGCCACTAGGTGCTTCTCGGCAGCTCCCACCCCTACGCGTGGTCCGGCCCGGCGGCTGGCGCAGGTTATAAAGATACCGCCGCAGCAGCGGACAGTGGACTCGAGATGCGCCCGAAGGGGTCAGGGCAGGGCTGCGCGGGGAGCCGGCCGGGACCCGGACCAGGACCCGGGCTCGGACCCGGGGACCCAGCAGCACTCACTTGTGCACCTTCACCCTCAGCCTGTCCCGCTCCGGAGCCCTCTGCGCAGCCGCAGGCACGGGGCACTGGACAGAGAGCAGGATCCCGAGCCGCCTCTGGATCCCAGTTCCTCTTGGAAGCCCGCACTGGAGCTCGCCCGGCCTCCGAGGCTGGAGCCAAGGCAGGAGCCCGGCGCCCGTCCGCATTCTCGGCCATCCAAGGGGATGTCCGGTCTATGCCCGACAATTCGGACGCTCGGTGGACCCGCTTCGTATTCCAAGGGCCGTTTGGTTCCCCGGCCACTGGCCTGGGGACTGGAAAGGCAGCCGGCATCTGGAAGACGCCAGCCGCCTACATAGGCCGGCGACCCGGGGTGTCCGGCCCTGAGCGCGCCGCCTTTATTCGGGAGCTGGAGGAAGGTAAACCGGGCCCCCGGGGTCCTGGACGGGGTGGGGACGGGGGCAGCTCCAGGGAGGAAGTGGCCCCATCGGGTCCAGGCGCTCCGCCCCCTCTGGCACTCAGTGTCACCCGTCCACCACCCCCGCGATGTCACTGCGGCGTCTGTCTGGTCGCCCCTTCTCCATCTCCTCCTCCGCTCTTGTCCCCTGGTTTGTGCCCTTGAGTCAGGTCCTGGGGCCTGCGCGCTCGCCCACCCACTTCCATGCGCCTCTTGCTGCGGCAGATCTGCACCCCCTCAGCGCCCCTCTCCTGGGTCTACCGCAGTGCCAGGAGAGGGGCGGGGGTCTGCGGGAGGGCGCTGCCCCGCGCTCTCTGAGCCTGCGCTGGCCGACGGGGCTTGCGTGCGATGGAGGGGTGGGTGGGCGGGCGGAGCGGGAAGTTTTGCCCACTTTTTGGTTGCGGGTATGGGGGCAAGGTCGCGCTCTTCTCCTGCCCGTTCTCTCTCCTTCTATCCTCCTGCGGGTCGGGAGCGATCTCTGGATTGGGCCTAGAGGCTAATCTGGTGAAGTCTTCCTCCTGCCCTCTGCACACGCAACAGGTGCAGGGTGAGTGGCTCTGTCTGTTTGTATGACCCAGGAGACTCCATTGCACTGCCTTCTGGGTAGGGGGTGATGAGCCAGTCTGAGGCTGTACTTCCCCTGGCTGTCTCCATTCTCCTAGACGCCAGGGACCCAGGTGTCCGCAGAGCCCAGTTTCTGAGCCGCCTGGAGGACTGTGACCCCCTTACCTCAGGCTCCTCCAGGGGTAAAGAAAAAAAAAAAACAAAACCGGGCGCTGTGGCTCACGCCTGTAATCCCAGCCAGCACTTTGGGAGGCCGAGGCGGGCGGATCAGGAGGTCAGGAGTTCGAGACCAGCCTGGCCAACATGGTGAAACCCCGTCTCTACTAAAAATACAAAAATAAGCTAGGCGTGGTGGCGGGCATGTATAACCCCAGCTACCTGGGAGGCTGAGGCAGGAGAATTGCTTGAATCTGGAAGCAGACGTTGCAGTGAGCCGAGATCTCGCCATTGCACTCCAGCCTGGGGGACAAGAGCAAAACTTTGTCTCAAAAAAAAAAACCAAAAAAAACAAAACAAAAACCCCCAAAAACCCCGTCCACTTGGCCCTGGGAGCAGGGAAGGGAGTGTTGAGTGCCGAGGGGTAAGGGGAGGATGTGGGGGGCAGGAGGGGAGCCCAGTCTTCTCTCCCGATGACCCTTGTTGGAGAACTGACGATAGGATGGGAAACAGCTGGTTGCTGGTAGCATCTGCTCCTTTTTCCTGACGTGGCTGGGCCTTTTCTCCCCACCTGCCGCCTCCTGCAGCACTGTGTCCTAACTTACCTCCGCCAGTCAAAAAGATCACCCAGGAAGACGTCAAAGTGGTGTTATATTTGCTGGAGGAGGTGTGTACTGCCTTCCTGATCCAGGCAGGCCCTTATTCTAGTTTTGTCCTGTAGGGGTGGGGGTCTTGTTTATTTCCTGATTGGCAGTCTCTCTGGGGACCCAGGTAAGGGTCCTTCTTATGGAAGACAGGTCGATGTGGATGTTCAGGCTGGAAGAGCTCTCAGAGCCAATCTGATCTGATCTTCTTTTTTTCCATAATGGGAAACTGAGCCAGGTTCCACAGTGGGTTAATGGCAGACTCTGGTCTGGTACCCTAGAGAACTAGGGGATGGGGAGAGTTCTCTTAGGGGCCAAGCCTCCCTCTGGCCCCTGTGTCGCCCCCCCCAGCTTCTCCCACTTGTCTGGGAGAGCATTACCTATGGGTGATGGTTCTTCTGCAGAGAGAGAGGGACCTGAACACTGCAGCTCGCATCGGCCAGTCGCTGGTGAAACAGAACAGTGTTTTGATGGAGGAGAACAGCAAGCTGGAAGCCCTGCTGGGCTCAGCCAAGGAGGAGGTAACTGGGTGGGGAGGAGAGGATAGGGGGCCAATCTACACCTGCCTCATGCCAGGACCCTCTCCTGTCCCTGCCCACTCCCAACCCATGGCTCCTCTCTCTTCCTGCCAGATTTTACACCTCAGACACCAGGTGAACTTGCGGGATGACCTCCTCCAGCTCTACTCAGACTCTGATGAGGAGGATGAGGATGAAGAAGAGGAGGAGGAAGAAGAGGCAGAAAAGGAACAGGAAGAAGAGGAAGCAGAGGAAGACCAGCAGCATGCTCATCCCTGTGTTGCCCCTAAGCCGTGAGTTCTTGCCTTTGCACCTGCGAGTCCTTTCTCTGCGCCTCAATTTCCTCATTTGTTAAGAGGGACACAGGTGATGTGCTTGCCAGCAGGGTTGCTGGAACTAATTGAGAACACTGCCCTTAGCCCTGGTGGGGAGGCTCACTCCCTGCACCCTGACTCCCATTCCTCCCTCCCCTAGGTTTTCGCAGGAGGCATTGCTGCACCAGCAACACTGCCCACAGCTGGAAGCCTTGCAGGAGAAGATGAGGCTGCTGGAGGAGGAGAATCATCAGCTGAGAGAAGAGGTCAGAATGGGGAAGGAGGGTGTCCCCTTACCCAGCAGAGGGTGTTGACTTCCCTGTCCCTTCTTCCTCTTTGCCTCCCTCAGGCCTCTCAATTCGACACCCTTGAGGATGAGGAACAGATACTCATTCTGGGTGTGTGGAGCAGTTTGTGCAGTAATGTTGTCACTTGGGGTGGGGGGTTGTCCCAAGGAGCAGAGAAAAGAACTCAAGATGCGGAGTGTGGAGATCCAAGTTCAAGTCCCAGATCTGGCACTCCTAGCTGTGTGAACTTGGACACATTCCTTGACCTCTCTGAACCTTTGTCTTTAGAATGGGGATTACTTTTCTCAGCCCCACTGATCTCTCCAGGGTTTATGAAGATTAAGAGTGTCAACAGCTGAGGAAGTACTTTGTGCAAACTATACAGAGCTATACAGAATTTGTGGGTCTCAGGCCAGGCACGGTGGCTCATGCCTGTAATCCCAACACTTTGGGAGGCTGAGGCGGGCGGATCACCTGAGGTCAGGAGTTTGAGACCAGCCTGGCCAACATGGAGAAACCCTGTCTCTACTAAAAATACAAAAATTAGCCAGGCGGTGGCACAAGCCTGTAGTCCCAGCTCCTTGGGAGGCTGAGGCAGGAGAATTGCTTGAATCTGGAAGCAGACGCTGCAGTGAGCCGAGATCTCGCCATTGCACTCCAGCCTGGGGACAAGAGCAAAACTTTGTCTCAAAAAAAAAAACCAAAAAAAACAAAACAAAAACCCCCAAAAACCCCGGCCCACTTGGCCCTGGGAGCAGGGAAGGGAGTGTTGAGGCCAAGGGCAGGAGGATGTGGGGGGCAGGAGGGGAGCCCAGTCTTCTCTCCCGATGACCCTTGTTGGAGAACTGACGATAGGATGGGAAACAGCTGGTTGCTGGTAGCATCTGCTCCTTTTTCCTGACGTGGCTGGGCCTTTTCTCCCCACCTGCCGCCTCCTGCAGCACTGTGTCCTAACTTACCTCCGCCAGTCAAAAAGATCACCCAGGAAGACGTCAAAGTGGTGTTATATTTGCTGGAGGAGGTGTGTACTGCCTTCCTGATCCAGGCAGGCCCTTATTCTAGTTTTGTCCTGTAGGGGTGGGGGTCTTGTTTATTTCCTGATTGGCAGTCTCTCTGGGGACCCAGGTAAGGGTCCTTCTTATGGAAGACAGGTCGATGTGGATGTTCAGGCTGGAAGAGCTCTCAGAGCCAATCTGATCTGATCTTCTTTTTCCATAAGGGGAAACTGAGCCAGGTTCCACAGTGGGTTAATGGCAGACTCTGGTCTGGTACCCTAGAGAACTAGGGGATGGGGAGAGTTCTCTTAGGGGCCAAGCCTCCCTCTGGCCCCTGTGTCGCCCCCCCCAGCTTCTCCCACTTGTCTGGGAGAGCATTACCTATGGGTGATGGTTCTTCTGCAGAGAGAGAGGGACCTGAACACTGCAGCTCTGTGACGCCAGTCAGCTGGTGGTGAAACAGAACAGTGTTTTGATGGAGGAGAACAGCAAGCTGGAAGCCCTGCTGGGCTCAGCCAAGGAGGAGGTAACTGGGTGGGGAGGAGAGGATAGGGGGCCAATCTACACCTGCCTCATGCCAGGACCCTCTCCTGTCCCTGCCCACTCCCAACCCATGGCTCCTCTCTCTTCCTGCCAGATTTTACACCTCAGACACCAGGTGAACTTGCGGGATGACCTCCTCCAGCTCTACTCAGACTCTGATGAGGAGGATGAGGATGAAGAAGAGGAGGAGGAAGAAGAGGCAGAAAAGGAACAGGAAGAAGAGGAAGCAGAGGAAGACCAGCAGCATGCTCATCCCTGTGTTGCCCCTAAGCCGTGAGTTCTTGCCTTTGCACCTGCGAGTCCTTTCTCTGCGCCTCAATTTCCTCATTTGTTAAGAGGGACACAGGTGATGTGCTTGCCAGCAGGGTTGCTGGAACTAATTGAGAACACTGCCCTTAGCCCTGGTGGGGAGGCTCACTCCCTGCACCCTGACTCCCATTCCTCCCTCCCCTAGGATTTCGCAGGAGGCATTGCTGCACCAGCACCACTGCCCACAGCTGGAAGCCTTGCAGGAGAAGCTGAGGCTGCTGGAGGAGGAGAATCATCAGCTGAGAGAAGAGGTCAGAATGGGGGAAGGAGGGTGTCCCCGCTAGCAGAGGGTGTTGACTTCCCTGTCCCTTCTTCCTCTTTGCCTCCCTCCAGGCCTCTCAATTCGACACCCTTGAGGATGAGGAACAGATACTCATTCTGGAGTGTGTGGAGCAGTTTTGTACGTAATGTTGTCACTTGGGGTGGGGGGTTGTCCCAAGGAGCAGAGAAAAGAACTCAAGATGCGGAGTGTGGAGATCCAAGTTCAAGTCCCAGATCTGGCACTCCTAGCTGTGTGAACTTGGACACATTCCTTGACCTCTCTGAACCTTTGTCTTTAGAATGGGGATTACTTTTCTCAGCCCCACTGATCTCTCCAGGGTTTATGAAGATTAAGAGTGTCAACAGCTGAGGAAGTACTTTGTGCAAACTATACAGAGCTATACAGAATTTGTGGGTCTCAGGCCAGGCACGGTGGCTCATGCCTGTAATCCCAACACTTTGGGAGGCTGAGGCGGGCGGATCACCTGAGGTCAGGAGTTTGGGACCAGCCTGGCCAACATGGAGAAACCCTGTCTCTACTAAAAATACAAAAATTAGCCAGACGCGGTGGCACAAGCCTGTAGTCCCAGCTCCTTGGGAGGCTGAGGTGGGAGAATCGCTTGAACCTGGGAGGCAGAGTTTGCAGTGAGCCTAGATCGCGCCACTGCACCCCAGCCTGGGCGATAGAGCAAGACTCCATCGCAAAAAAAAAAAGTGGTGGGTCTCCTCCAAGCCTGTCTCCTCTTATTTGGGGCAGGCAAGAGGGAGCCATGAGCTGCCAGAGACCAGGCACCCAGGGTTGGGACAGTTCAGAGTGATGCACGGGGCAGTGGCTATGCCTGGAATCGTCCTAGGTGATGTGTGTTTATGAAGATGAGTGAGGAGTAGTGTTTGTGCCTGAGGAGTTCAAGTGTAGCTGGTGAAATGCAGACGCAAAGTGGCAACAGCTGAACTCCTGCTATTCCCTTTACCGCAGGCCTGACCTTCCTTCCTGCCGGGTTCTGCAACTCCCTGAATGGCCCCACTGGTCCCCGGGCTACTGGAGTAGGAACCAGTCCCCAAGCTCTGTTGCTTTTACCTCCTAGGAATGGCTTAAGTCTTTTTCCCCCTCCCCACTCTGACTGCCTCTAGCCCGGGATACCTCTTAACTGGTCGCACTGCCTCTACTCGTGCCCTACCAGGAACTTCTGCACACAGCCTCAATGAGTTTTCTAAAACCAAACCTGGCCAGGTGCAGGGGCTCTCCCACCTGTGGTCCCAGCTACTCAGGAGGCTGAGGTGGGAGGATTGGTTGAGCCTGGGAATTCTGGGCTGTAGTACACTATGCCAATGGGGTCAGTATGGTCCAGGGAGTGGAGTACCACTGGGTTGCCCGAGGAGGAGTGAACTGGCTCAGGTCAGAAACAGAGCAGGTCAAAACTCCCATGCTGATCAGTAATAGGATCGTGCCTATGAATAGCCACTGTACTCCAGCCCCAGTCTGGGAACCTGGCAAGACCTCATTTCTTTCTTTCTTTTTTTTTTTTTTGATGGAGTACAGTGGTGCCATCTTGGCTCACCGCAACCCCTGCCTCCTGGGTTCAAGTGATTCTCCTGCCTCAGCCTCCTGAGTAGCTGGGACTACTGGTGTGTGCCATCACGCACGCCTGGCAAAAAAATTTTTTTTTTGAGACAGAGTCTCACTGTCGCCCAGGCTAGAGCAATGGCGTGATCTCGGCTCACTGCAACCTCCGCCTCCCAGGTTCAAGTGATTCTCCTGCCTCAGCCTCCTGAGTAGCTAGGATTACAGGCACGTGCTACTGTGCCCAGCTAATTTTTGTATTTTTAGTAGAGATGGAGTTTCACCATGTTGGCCAGGTTGGTCTTGAATTCCTGACCTCAAGTGATCCACCTGTCTTGGCCTCCCACAATGCTAGGATTACAGATGTGAGCCACTGCGCCTGGCCAAGACCTCATTTCCTTTTTTTTTTTTTTTTTTTTCTTTGAGATGGAGGCTCCCTCTGTTACCCAGGCTGGAGTGCAGTGGTGCGGTCTTTGCTCACTGCAACCTCCACCTCCTGGGTTTAAGCGATTCTCCTGCCTCAGCCTCCCGAGTAGCTGGGATTACAGGTGTGCGCCACCACGCACAGCTAAGTTTTGTATTTTTAGTAGAGATGGGGTTTCACCATGTTGGCCAGGTTGGTCTTGAATTCCTGACCTCAAGTGATCCACCTGTCTTGGCCTCCCACAATGCTAGGATTACAGATGTGAGCCACTGCGCCTGGCCAAGACCTCATTTCCTTTTTTTTTTTTTTTTTCTTTGAGATGGAGGCTCCCTCTGTTACCCAGGCTGGAGTGCAGTGGTGCGGTCTTTGCTCACTGCAACCTCCACCTCCTGGGTTTAAGCGATTCTCCTGCCTCAGCCTCCCGAGTAGCTGGGATTACAGGTGTGCGCCACCACGCACAGCTAAGTTTTGTATTTTTAGTAGAGATGGGGTTTCACCATGTTGGCCAGGCTGGTGTTGAACTCCTGACCTCAAGTGATCCATCCCCCTCGGCCTCTCAAAGTGCTGAGATTACAGGCGTGAGCCACTGTGCCTGGCCCAAGACCTCGTTTCTGAAAAATTAAGTAGCTGGGTGCGGTGGCTCACTTTGGGAGGCGGAGGCAGGTGGATCTCTTGAGGTCAGGAGTTTGAGACCAGCCTGGCCAACATGGTGAAACCCTGTCTCTACTAAAAATACAAAAATTAACTGGGCGTGGTGGCACACGCCTGTAATCCCAGCTACTCAGGAGGCTGAGGCAGGAAAATCACTTGAACTTGGGAGGCAGTTACAGTGAGCCAAGATTGCACCATTGTACTCCTGCCTGGGCGACAGAGATTCAGTCTCAAATAAATAAATAAACCAACAAACCCAAGTCTGACCATGTCATTATTGTACCTAAAACTCCCAAATAGCTTTCCATTGGCCAAAGAATAAACCCCACCCCCTTGCCCACCATCATGGTCTGGCCCCTGTGCACTGTTCTGGGCCCTCCCCCTCCCAGTGTCTTATGATGGCCTCTGGGCCTTTCCAGTCAGCCTGGGCCCATGTTTTTCCTTCTTTGCCTGGCTGAGCTTCACTTGCCCTGTGGTCTTAGCTTAGTGGTTCCTTTCTCCAGGAATCCTTCCTATACCTTGCAGGTCGGCTTGGGTGCCGTAGCTGTGATGCCCCTGCCCCATACACCCTTGACATTTGCCCATCATGGCCTGTATGGTGCGTGATTGTGGTCTGTCTCCCCACCAACTTTACCTCAGTGTGGCGGCTGGGTCTTATTGACCACTCACCCTGGTGCCCTGCTCAGTATCAGTCAATGAACACTTCTTGAATGGAAGACCAGAGTGAGGACTGCAAAGCCCTGTGGGACCCGCTGGCACAGCGCAGCAGCCGAGGGTGGGGCAGACAGAGGCATCTGGGAGGGCCAGAGCTGGTCCCCGAAGGCCAGGGGAGCCAGGGCTTGACCTGTCCTCTGCCCTCCCCAGCGGAGGCCAGCCAGCAGATGGCTGAGCTGTCGGAGGTGCTGGTGCTCAGGCTGGAAAACTATGAACGGCAGCAGCAGGAGGTCGCTCGGCTGCAGGCCCAGGTGCTGAAGCTGCAGCAGGTGAGTCGGGTGTGTGTGGAACCCTCTTGTCGTGGCCCCATGGGACCCTAGCTTCCTTCTCCCTGCATCCACTTAGCTCCACCAGGCCCAAGGTGCCTTTGTGTGTCAGAGTCAGAGGAGACCTCAGAGAGCCCCTTATCTTGACCCCTTGTTGTCTTAAGGAGGAGACCAAGGCCCAGAGAGGGTCCTGGAGTCTTCTAGGAACCAGGCTGTGTGACTCCCCTGCCTTCTTTGCCCTCCTTTCGTGTGACTTCTCACTTCATGGACTGCCAAGGACTCACTGATGCGCCTGGGAAGACTTGCTGGAAGAAGGGGGTGCCCCGAGTGGGTAGGCCTCAGATAGGGGTTCACTGATTTTGGGTCCTTCCAGTATGGGGCTGAGACTGAAAAGTTGCAGAAGCAGCTGGCTTCAGAGAAGGAAATCCAGATGCAGCTCCAGGAAGAGGTGAGTCTCCCTGCTGGCTCCTGCCCCTACCCTGGAGAACCGCTGGCCCAGAGTGGGGACCCCAGTCCCTTGGCAGCTACCTGACTCTGGAGAGTACTAGCAGGAACTGAGTCTTGTCCCTTTCCACCCCCTCCATGCCTGGCACAGCCCAGCAGGTGACAGTTCCATCAAGGTCTGAGTGGTGTGGAGTGCAGGGACCTGCCCTGGGTCCCCCACATGACACTCAGAGTCCAGAACCTGGGCCTCTGGCCTCAGCCTGAGAGCAGATAGGCAGGAGTGCTGGACTGGGTGTGCCTGGGTCCCAGCAGAGCTTGTGGGTGGGTTCCCAGCTGCAGGACCTGCGGGAGAAGTACATGGATTGTGGGGGCATGCTGATTGAGACGCAGGAGGAGGTGAAGACCCTCTGCCAGCAACCCCCGGTGTCCACTGGGTCTGCCACCCATTTCCCGTACAGCGTGCCTTTGGTGAGGACCCTCCCCTGGCTGCCCACTTTTCTATGTCTGTGCCTGTGTCTCAGCCTTGGTGGCTGATTGAGATCCCAGTTCTGTTCTGTGCCTGAGCCTATGGGTGGGGGTTCTGTGGGGGTCCTCTGGTAACGTCTGTTCTCTCCACCATAGGAGACTCTTCCTGGTTTCCAGGAGACGCTGGCTGAGGAGCTCAGAACGTCTCTAAGGAGGATGATCTCAGACCCTGTGTATTTTATGGAAAGGTGCGTGGCTGGGGCCCTCCCCTGCCCCGTAGGCCATGGCCTTTCCTGTAGTGGGGAGGAGGTTTGCCGTCATACTCTGACCTTCCACGCTTCCCTATACCCGCCTCGTTCACTGCGTCAGCCCCTCCACTCATTGCTTCTCTATGAATATGGACCCATCACTTCTCCCTGAGGTACTTTTTTTTTTTTTTTTTTTTGAGACGGAGTCTTGCTCTGTCACCCAGGCTGGAGTGCAATGGCATGATCTTGGCTCACTGCAACCTCTGCCTCCCAGGTTCAAGCAATTCTCCTGCCTCAGCCTCCTGAGTAGCTGGGATTACAGGCGCGCACCACTATGCCTGGCTAATTTTTTGTATTTTTAGTAGAGACAGGGTTTTGCCATGTTGGTCAGGCTGGTCTCGAACTCCTGACCTCAAGTGATCTGCCCGCCTCAGCCTCCCAAAATGCTGGGATTACTGGCGTGAGCCACCATACTCAGCCTGAGGTTCTTTTTTTTTTTTTTTGAGACAAGTCTCACTCTGTCACCTGGACTGGAGTGCAATGGCGAGATCTTGGCTCAGTGCAACCTCCATCTCCTGGGTTCAAGCGAGTCTCCTGCCTCAGCCTTCCAAGTAGTTGGGACTACAGGCATGAGCCTGGCTGATTTTTTTTTTTTTTTTTTGAGATGGAGTCTTGTTTTGTTGTCCAGGTTGACGTGATCTCGGCTTACTGCAGCCTCCGCCTCCTGGGTTCAAGTGATTCTCCTGCCTCAGCCTCCTGAGTAGCTGGGACTACAGGTGCCCATCACCACGCCCGGCTAATTTTTGTATTTTTAGTAGATATGGGCCAGTAGAGATGTTGGCCAGGCTGGTCTCGAACTCCTGACCTTGTGATTCACCCGCCTGGGCCTCTCAAAGTGTTGGGATTACAGGTGTGAGCCATTGCACCTGGCCAAGCCCAGCTAATTTTTGTATTTTTAGTAGAGACAGGGTTTCACCATGTTGGCTAGGCTGGTCTTGAACTCCTGATCTCAGGTGATCTGCCCACCTCGGCTTCCCAAAGTGCTGGGATTACAGGCGTGAGCCACTGCCTAAGGTTCTTCAGCTTGACCAAGCCCCAGGGACTGCAGTTTCGGCTTCCATTGTCTCATAATGAAAGTCCTTTTCTCTTTGAAGGAATTATGAGATGCCCAGAGGGGACACGTCCAGCCTAAGGTCAGCCTGCCAGGGGCTCCCCCATCACCTGCCCTCAGCTTTCAGCAGCCAGACAGCCACCTGCCTCTGGTTCTGCCACCCTGCAACTCCGGAGAAGGCCCTGCTGTCTCGGCTGGCTGAGCTGAGAACTGTTCTGGGAAGGAGCTGTCCCCCTTTTCCTTCATATCTTGCCCCCTGGGTGGCTGTCTGATTCTAGGCAGCTCTGAGTGGGGACTGAAGCTTTCTCTTCACCTGACCAGGGGCTGAGAGGTGACAGGCACTGGCTTAGGAGCTGGGAACACCTGGGACTAAGGCCCAGCGTGGTCCCTTTCCTGACTGTGTGTCCTTGGGCAAGTCATTTGACTTGTCTGAGCCTGTCTAGAATGGATTTGTTCCTATGGCAGGTAGCTGTGGGGTGGGCTATGAAGGTTAAATCATGCAGGAGGGAGGCAGAAGGGAGTGTTAGCCCTGTTGGTGTCTTCTGTGCAGGGTCAGGGACATAAAGGAAGGTGGGGCCTATGCAGTGTTGGTGACCATTCTCCCTCCCTCCTACCAGGGGGATGGGCTGGGTGTTTGAAGCCTTGGAGCTGGTACCCAGCTCCCCTCTCCCCTGGCTAGGACAGAACCGGGAGGAACCATCAGGGTCTGTGTGGAGACAGGGGTGGGGGTGGGCCTGGGGGATTGGACTTTCCAGCCCCTCAAAAGATGTCGCTATCTCCCGCCCAGGTATGATTTTCGCTACAGCGAGGATCGAGAGCAGGTGCAAGGGTTTGAGGCTGAGGAAGGGTTGATGCTGGCAGCGGATATTATGCGGGGGGAAGATTTCACGCCTGCGGAGGAGTTGGTGCCCGAGGAGGAGCTGGGGGCTGCCGAGAAGGTGCCAGCTGAGGAAGGGGTGATGGAAGAGGCAGAGCTGGTGTTGGAGGAGATTGAGGGCTGGGAGGAGGTGGAACTGGAGCTGGATGAGGCAACGCGGATGAATGTGGTGACGTCAGCCCTGGAGGCCAGCAGCTTGGGCCCTTCACATCTGGACATGAAGTATGTCTTCCAGCAGCTGGCCAACTGGCAGGATGCCCATTAAAGGTGGCAGCTGAGGCGGAAGATGCTCCAGAAAGGTGAGTGACCCCACGGGGGCCTCCCTGATGCCAGCGGGACAAGCTGCAGATCATCGTGCCGATGAAAAGAGAGGGTGGATAAGCTCCCCGAGTGCTCAGCTCCCCAGCCTGGCCCTACCTGGTGTGCTGATTTGCACAGACTTTGCATATTATTTGCATAGGCACCTCCGATCCCCTTCAGTGGGAACTGTAGCGCCAGTGCTCAATTATGTGGCATTTGCTTAGGATTCCAGATCTCCATCCACGTTTCTCCTGGGGGCTGTGCTGGGGGTCAGGGCTGGGACTGTACCCCCACACTGCACCTCAGCTTCCCATCTCTGCCCACCTGCTTCCCCTGCCCCCTGCCTCTATCCCCCAGGCTCTCCAACCCTGCAGTAGTGGCAGCAGCAGTCAAAACAAATTAGGGGGTGGGGGTGGGGGATTGTGGAGCAGCCTGGGGGCTGACCCAGGCTGGAGGGCAGGGCCAGCCACCCTCCCACGGCCTGGGAGGAAGAGAGGCCTTCTGGGGCTGCCCAGGCTACAGGGACAAAGACCTCCACCAGCAAGGGCCACAGTTGGACCAGTCCCGTGGGTGAATTGGAAAGTGGGCTAGGGGGTGGAACAGGGTCTCCTCTCCCCAGCTAGAAACCCCAAAGTCTGGGAGCTGCACCTGCTGACTGCAGGCCTTGTGAGCCCTGCCTCTTTAGGGAGTCACGGGACATGAAAGATGACCTCATGACACTCATGCACAGCAGCCATTGCACGTGCAATGTATATATAGTCAGCTCCCATCAGCCTCACTCCCTATGGCAGGAGATGTGTCCCCATTGATTAGGTGAGGAGGGTGAGGCTCAGAGGGCTAAGGACACTTGTTCGGGGCCACACAGCGAAGGGTAGATCTGAGCCTGTCCACTCCTGTGCTATAGCACCTTCACTGGCCCATCCCTCCACTCTAGTGCTGTCCTGGTACCCGCCCCAGCCTGTCCCCATTCTCATGGCCCTTGGCTCACTGCAGGGTGGAATAGCACTGGCTTCAGCAGGCCTGTTATGTAAGCTTGTGCAGGTTATAAACTGAACCATGACCTTCATGGTGCATGCAGGGGGCAACCTGCATAATTATCAATGGTGACTTTCCGTGTCCTTCCGATATAGTTGACCAGACCCCTGCCCACCACCCAGGCAGGCCTGTGGTCATCAATGCCCCAGTTCACATCCACCTGCTTCTCTTCTAGGCTTTGCTGTTCCCCAGCAGCCTGCAGAGGCCCCACAGACAGCTTGAGGCCCCTCCTTCCGCTGCCTGGCCAAGCCCCACACCCACAGACCCTCCTTCCCATCCTCTGAAATGGGACCCTGTATCTGTCACTAGCCCACCCTCTGTATTCATGAACCTGGGCTGGAGCTTGGGGACCTGAGCCTCCACCCTCTTCAGGGACAGGCGGTAGGAACCCTGGCCCTCGCTCTGCAGCTGGTGCAAAAGCTGTGGCTGCCAGGCCTGGGTCACATGGCAGCCCAAGGGGCGGGAGAAGCCCGGGAGAGGCCCACTGGCTACCAGACCCAGCTCTGAGTGGGGAACAGGGCCCAGCTTCCACCGGTAGGGTGTGAGCGCCCTCCCAACAATGTGCCCCTCACCCCTTGATGCCCATGCTAACAGTGGCCACTCGGGTTCTTGTTGACTTGAGGGACCTGGCCGTCTTCCCTGTTCTTCATCCTTTCTTCTCAGTCCCTACTTACTGTTTGTAACCACAAGTGTCTCTGTGTGTGGGTGGGTGAGGGCCCCTCTGTCCAGGGGTGTGTCTCCTCTCCCTCCCTCCCTCCCTCCCTCTTCTGCCAGTGGCCTGGGGGTGTCCAGGCTCCCACCCATGGCCCAGCCCCTCTCCCCTCCCTCTTGACCCCCCTTCCTGCCCCTGGCTTCCTCTTCCATGTTCCGCCCTCTCCCACACCTTTGTTCCTCAATAGCTGGGGGCTGGGACTCAGGCCTCCCGCGGGTGCCTGCCCCCCTCCACACAGCGCCTCTCAATCTCCTATTGCTTGTCAGCCTGTGTGCGTGTGGTGCAGGAAATAAAGGATCTATGCGCTCCTGGCTCAGCCTCCAGCTGTCTCTCCTAGGGAGTGTGTGTGTGTGCAGGCACGTGCGTGTGCACTTGGCAGGGCGAAGTTGTGGAGAAAGGGTGGATGCTAATATTGAAGGATATGCCAAGGACTCGTATTAAATACACTGTTTAATCATAGCAGCAGCTCCTGGAGGGCGGTGGGTGATGTGATAAGTGTCTGTCAGATGGAGAAACTCAGGCCAGAGTAGGTTAAGTGATGCTCTCACCAGCAGATCATGGCTGGTGTGGAGCTGGGATTTGAGCTCATGCTTCCCTGATCCTTTCACCCCAGAGACTGACTCAGTGGCCTGGCTGTGAAAGATAGGATGGGAGAGAGTCACCCACTGTCTTAGGGTGAAGTCCCCAGAGCAGACCTGGAACAGGGTTTAGGAACAAGTATAGTCGCCCTCTGTATCCTCGGGCTCTGCATCCGTGGACTTAACCAACCACAAATAGAAAATATTTGGGGGAGGCCGGGTGCAGTGGCTCATGCCTGTAATCCCAGCACTTTGGGAGGCCGAGGTTGGTGGATCACTTGAGGTCAGGAGTTTGATACCAGCCTGGCCAACATGGTGAAACCCTGTCTCTACTAAAAATACAAAAATTAGCTGGGTGTGGTGGTGGGCGCCTGTAATCCCAGCTACTTGGGAGGCTGAGGCAGGAGGATCACTTGAACCCAGAAGGCAGAGGTTGCAGTGGGCGGAGATCATGCCACTGCACTCCAGTCTGGGTAACAACAGAGTGAGACTCCATCTGAAAACACGAGAAAATATCTGGGGGAGGCCAGGCGTGGTGGCTCATGCCTGTAATCCCAGCACTTTGGGAGGCTGAAGTGGGCGGATCACTTGAGGTCAGGAGTTCGAGACCAGCCTGGTCAACATGGTGAAACCCTGTCTCTACTAAAAATACAAAAAAAATTGGCCGGGCATGGCGGCGGGCCCCTGTAATCCCAGCTGCTTGGGAGGCTGAGGTGAGAGGATCACTTGAGCTTGGAAGGCAGAGGTTGCAGTGAGCTGAGGTTGCACCACTGCACTCCAACCTGGGTGACGGAGTAAGACCTGTCTCAAAAAAAAAGAAAATGACAGACAAACCAGACATGCGGGAAATTGCCAGCTTTGATAAAGCTTTGAAGGAAATGAAGATGCAGGAGAACACCTTGTGGACCAGAGACCGCTGAGCAGGAGAAGCAGTGAAATTTCCTAAAATCTGGAGGATTCCCTGCCCCTGTTATCTTCAAGCCCCCAGTGGTGATGTGGAAGAAAAGCAACCTGCAAGGTGGATGCAAGCCACAAGCTGCTCTGTAAACCTGGGCACCTCGCACCGATGCCACTGGCCTGTGGGTCTCTGAGGGGACCCGCAAATGGGACTGCCAAATTCTCTGGTTTTCTCTAGGATATCATAGAAAATTATTTATATGAATAGTAAAAATGAAACACACTTTGTGGCCCCCCTGCCAAAAGAATATCATTGAGAAGGCTATTGCTGTGGCTAACCAGGTCTCAGTCCTGCTGGGAACTCGGGGGGACAGTAGAATAGATCTCAGAGTAGCCTGGGCGAGGTGGCTCACACCTGTAATCCCAGCACGTTGGGAGGGTGAGGCAGGTGGATCACCTGAGGTCAGGAGTTCGAGACCAGCCTGACCAATGGATGAAACCCCCATCTCTACTAAAGGTACAAAATTAGCCAGGCGTGGTGGCACACATGCCTGTAATCCCAGCTACTCGGGAGGCTGAGGCAGGAGAATAGCTTGAACCCAGGAGGTGGAGGTTGTGGTGAGCCAAGATTGCACCATTGCACCCCAGCCTGGGCAATAAGAGTGAAACTCTGTCTCAAGGAAAAAAAAGAATATATCTCAGAGTTATCCCACCCCTTGGGGGGAGCTGGGGTATTTATCCTCTAACTGTCATCTGACACTGAGAGATGCTTCTGGAGGCATTTAACTGCCCTGCACTTGGCCCTGAGGGAAACTAGAATGTGTTACCTCCAAATACGCCACTTTGGCATAGGGACTATTTTGAGCTGAAGGCAATTGAGAAGAAGCAGATACAAGAAAAGCTCCCTGCCCTCTTATTTGTATAAAAGCAGGACATACATTTTCAACTGTGTCCATCTACCAGGAAGGATGAAAGTTAAATCTCTGGGCTGGGCACGGTGGCTCATGCCTGTAATCCTAATACTTTGGGAGGCCAAGGTGGGCAGATCACCTGAGGTCGGGAGTTCGAGACCAGCCTGAGCAACATGGAGAAACCCTGTCTCTACTAAAAATACAAAATTAGCTGGGTGTGGTGGCACATGCCTGTAATCCCAGCTACTTGGGAGGCTGAGGCAAAAGAATCACTTGAACCTGGGAGATGGAGGTTGCAGTGAGCCGAGATTGCCCCATTGCACTCCAGCCTGGGCAACAAGAGCGAAACTCTGTGTCAAAAAAAAAAAAAAAGCTGGGCGCCGTGGCTCACGCCTGTAATCCCAGCACTTTGGGAGGCAGAGGCGGGCGGATCACCTGAGGTCAGGAGTTCGAGATCAGCCTGGGCAACACGGTGAAACCCTGTCTCTACTAAAAATACAAAATTAGCTGGGTGTGGTGGCACATGCCTGTAATCCCAGCTACTTGGGAGGCTGAGGCAAAAGAATCACTTGAACCTGGGAGATGGAGGTTGCAGTGAGCCGAGATTGCACCATTGCACTCCAGCCTGGGCAACAAGAGCGAAACTCTGTGTCAAAAAAAAAAAAAGTTACGCCAGGGCTCACGCCTGTAATCCCAGCACTTTGGGAGGCCAAGGTGGGCAGATCACCTGAGGTCAGGAGTTCGAGACCAGCCTGAGCAACATGGAGAAACCCTGTCTCTACTAAAAATACAAAATTAGCTGGGTGTGGTGGCACATGCCTGTAATCCCAGCTATTTGGGATGCTGAGGCAGCAGAATAGCGTGAACCCGGGAGGCAGAGCTTGTAGTGAGCCAAGATCGTGCCACTGCACTCCAGCCTGGGCAACAGAGTGAGACTCCATCTCAAAAAAAAAAAAAAAAAGTTAAATATCTGGAGACAACTTTATTTTTTATTATTTTTTTGGTTTCCGTAATTTGGACTTATTTTATTGATACTCAGTGAATAAAATGTTGATTTTTGATGCATTACAATACACTTTTTGGTAGTGGTTGCACAATGTTGATCGTTTATTTATTTACTAAATACTGCAATCTCCAAATTGCCTTTTTTTTTTTTTTGAGACAGAGTCTCGCCCTGTCTCCCAGGCTGGAGTGCAATGGCGTGATCTCAGCTCACTGCAACCTCTGCCTCCCGGGCTCAATCAATTCTCCTGTCTCAGCCTCCTGAGTAGTTGGGATTACAGGTGCACAACACCATGCCCAGCTAATTTTTGTATTTTTAGTAGAGACAGGGTTTCACCATATTGGTCAGGCTGGTCTCGAACTCCGACCTCAGGTGATCCGCCTGCCTCGGCTTCCCAAAGTGCTGGGATTACAGACGTGAGCCACCGCCCCTGGCCAAATTGCCAATTTTTACGTGGTATTTCTGGCAATGATGGTGGCTTCTCTCTTTGAATACATAAAATGGTCCATTCAATCCATGGTTTTCATGTTCCTTTGTTATTCTATCTACTGCTTTAAAATACATTCAGCCTGGGTGCGGCGGCTCACACCCAGAATCCCAGCACTTTGGGAGGCCAAGGCGGGTGGATCACGGGGTCAGGAGTTTAAGACCAGCGTGGCCAACATGCTGAAATCCCATCTCTACTAAAAATTACAAAAGTTAGCCTGGCGTGGTAGTGCCCACCTATAATCCCAGCTACTTGGGAGGCTGAGGCAGGAGAATCGCTTGAACCTGGGAGGTGGAGGTTGCAGTGAGCCGAGGTCTCATTATTGCACTCCAGCCTGGGCCACAAGAGCGAAACTCCGTCTCAAAAATAAAATAAAATAAAAATAAAAAAAATGTTACTCTGGCTATGAACCCTACCGTCTATTATCCCGCCCACACCTGTGGATTCTTGTTCAATGTGGGGCTCTGGGGGACCTAAGAAGAATCAGCCAGGGTCCCTGCCCCTAAGAGGCATTCAGCTCTTCTCCCTGCCACAACTTCACCCCCAAATGAGTCCCCCTCCTCTGCCCTACAGCACTGACACAGTCCATTGATCCACTGGAAACTAGTTTATTTTTGATTAGTTTTTCAGGGGACAGGGCTGGGGTGGAGCGGGAGGTGGCTGGGCTCTGAAGCTTGGTTCTAGGGTTGTTGGTTCTCATCCTCAGCACTGCGGCGACCGAAGTCCATCCATCCATAGGCTTCTTCTTCTTCCTCCAGCCATGGTCCCTGCTTCTTGGACGGGTCTGAGGAGGTGAGAGAGGCGAGAATGGGGGAAGGATGCCTACCTTCCAGGAACCGAAGTCAGGGCCAGTCTGGGGAGACCTTGGCCAAACCTGGCCGAGTGAGGCAAGCAGGGCAGTCAGCAGCTCCTACCTGCCACGAGGTGTGGGGGACCCTGGGGTCCCAGCTGCCTTCGGTGGTGAGAGGCTGGGCCCTGCTGGTCCAGCCAGGGTAGCTCCAGGTCCCTGTTGGCCCCTGTACCTAAGGGTGCATCTGGCTGCTGGGAGCGGGGCTTCCAAGAAGCTTCAGAGAAGGCGGCCAGAGCCAGTGCAAAGATCAGCGCATACACACACAGTCGCTGCATCTCGTCTGCAAAGGGGAGAAGGGACTAGCTTAAGGGTGAGGCTGTCCCCACACAGGCCCAGAGGCAGGGGACTGAACCATGTGGCTCCAGGCCTCTACCTGCTGATGAGTCGGCAATTCTTTTTTTCTTTTTTTTTTTTGAGATAGAGTTTCACTCTTGTTGCCCAGGCTAGAGTGCAGTGGCGGGATCTCGGCTCACTGTAACTTCTGCCTCCTGGGTTCAAGTGATTCTCCTGCCTCAGCCTCCAGAATATCTGGGACTATAGGCACGTGCCACCATGCCTGGCTAATTTTTGTAATTTTTAGTAGAGATGGGGTTTCACCATGTTGGCCAGGCTGGTCTCGAACTCCTGACCTCAGGTGATCCACCCGCCTCGGCCTCCCAAAGTGCTGCGATTACAGATGTGAGCCACTGTGCTCGGCCCAAGACTTGTTATTTAAAGTGAACTTTTTAGGCCAGGCATGGTAATCCCAGCACTTTGGGAGGCTGAGGAGGATGGATCCCTTGAGCCCACGAGTTTGAGACCAGCCTCAGCAACATACCGACACCCCATCTCTACAAAAAATACAAAAATTAGCCAGGCATGGTGGCATGTACTTGTATTCCCAGCTACTTGGGAGGCTGAGGAGGATGGATCCCTTGAGCCCACGAGTTTGAGACCAGCCTCAGCAACATACCGACACCCCATCTCTACAAAAAATACAAAAAAATTTTCCCTTGTCAGAATACATTTGTATTAATAAAATACTGTACTGCTTTTAAGTTTTTCTTTTTTTTTTTTTTTTTTTGAGATAGAGTTTCACTCTTGTTGCCCAGGCTAGAGTGCAGTGGCGGGATCTCGGCTCACTGTAACTTCTGCCTCCTGGGTTCAAGTGATTCTCCTGCCTCAGCCTCCAGAATATCTGGGACTATAGGCACGTGCCACCATGCCTGGCTAATTTTGTAATTTTTTGTAGAAACGGGTTTCACCATGTTGCCCAAACTAGTCTTGAACTCTTGGGCTCAAGCAATCCTCCCGCCTCAGCCTCCCAAAGTGCTGCGATTACAGATGTGAGCCACTGTGCTCGGCCCAAGACTTGTTATTTAAAGTGAACTTTTTAGGCCAGGCATGGTAATCCCAGCACTTTGGGAGGCTGAGGAGGATGGATCCCTTGAGCCCACGAGTTTGAGACCAGCCTCAGCAACATACCGACACCCCATCTCTACAAAAAATACAAAAATTAGCCAGGCATGGTGGCATGTACTTGTATTCCCAGCTACTTGGGAGGCTGAGGTGGGAGGATCGCTTGAACCGGGGAGGTGGAGGTTGCAGTGAGCCGAGATTGCACCACTGTACTCCAGCCTGGGCGACAGAGTGAGACCCTGTCTCAAAAAAACAAAAACAAAAAGTGAAACCTTTAAATAGTAATACCAAAGGAACACAGACATCCAACTGTGTTACAGACCGCATGTTACCACTTTGGAGACTGCAGCACATTCAACCCTTGGCCAGCTCACACTGATTTTTGTGCAGCCCTGAGAGGAAAGGTTCTCCTGTCATTTTTGCTTAACTGAGGAATATCCTGTGATTATAATGAAGCAGTTAAGAAAAAATTAAGCTGTCACCATTAGCAATTATGTATCAGGGTGAATCAAGTTTGGGGAAAACATAATACAGAACTAAACTGGAATCTCAAACAAACATAAAATTCAAATGGTCATCTCTTCCCTGGACTCACTATTTTTGTATTCTTTTTGTCTCACTATTCTGATTGGCCTTATCATAAGGAAATGATAAAAATTTTCCCTTGTCAGAATACATTTGTATTAATAAAATACTGTACTGCTTTTAAGTTTTTCTTTTTTTTTTCTTTTTGTGAGACAGAATCTTGCTCTGTCTCCCAGGCTGGAATGCAGTGGCTGGCGTGATCCTGGCTCACTGCAGCCTCGACCTCTTGGGCTCAAGAGATCCTCCCACCTCAGCCTCCTGAGTACCAGTGTGCACTACTATGCCCAGCTAATTTTTTTTGTTTTATTTTTAGTAGAGACGAGTTCTCACTATGTTGCCCAGGCTGGTCTGGAACTCCTGAGCTCAAGCAATCTGCTTGCCTCAGCCTCCCAAAGTGTTGTGATCACAGGCATGAGCCACAGTGCCTGGCCATTAAGTTTTTCATAATGAGGTTTTCTGTTAGGTTTTCTTTGGAAGAAAAGAATTCTGCTGCTGAAGAAATGTTTGAAAAATCAGTGATCTGGAGCTGTACTGTCAGATGCTAACCACATGTGTTGTTCAGTGTTGTAGCCACCAGCCACATGTGGCTCTTTATATTTAGATTAATTAAATTAAAAAATTACTGCCAGGTGCAGTGGCTCACACCTGTAATCCCAGCACTTTGGGAGGCTGAGGGGGTCGGATCACTTGAGGTCAGGAGTTTGTGACCAGCCTGGCCAACATGGTGAAACTCTGTCTCTACCAAAAATATAAAAAATTAGCCGGGTGTTGTGGCAGGCGCCTCTAATCCCAGCTACTCGGGAGGCTGAGGCAGAAGAATTGCTTGAACCTGGGAGGCGGAGGTTGCACGCCACTGCACTCTAGCCTGGGTGACACAGCGAGACTTTATATTAAAAACAAACAGGCCGGACGCAGTGGCTCACGCTTGTATTCCCAGCACTTTGGGAGGCTGAGGCGGGCGGATCACTTGAGGTCAGGAGTTTGTGACCAGCCTGGCCAACATGGTGAAACTCTGTCTCTACCAAAAATATAAAAAATTAGCCGGGTGTTGTGGCAGGCGCCTGTAATCCCAGCTACTCAGGAGGCTGAGGCAGAAGAATTGCTTGAACCTGGGAGGCGGAGCTTGCAGTGAGCCGAGATCACGCCACTGCACTCCAGCCTGGGCGACAGAGCAAGACTCCGTCTCAAAACAACAACAACAACAACAACAACAACAACAACAACAAACTTCTTTACACTAACCCCATTTCAAGCACACACGTGGCTAGTGGCTACTATATTGAACAGTGCAGATGAAGACCATTTCCTGCATCATAGGACGTTCTTTTGGATGGCACTGGTCTAGGAAAGGGCTTGAAGTGGGATCCAGGAGCTGTGGATTCCTACCCCAGCCCTGCCTAATAATCCCTGTGACTTTGGGCAAGTCACATCTTGCCTCTGGGCCTCAGTTTTCTCATCTGAGAGAGAGGAGAAGATCCCCAGTCCTCCTCACCTCCGAGGGCTGGGAAAAGTGTGAAGGGAGAGGCTAAGGGCAGGGTCTCGGCTGCGGCAGAAGGGCAGGTGGAAGGCAAGGCTGGGAATACCAGGGTAGGTACTGGAGCCAAGACCTAGTTGCATCCTGGGATAAAGAAAGGGTCCCAGCTCTGGAGACCCCAAGGGGTGAGTCCCAGACTCTGGCCAGTGGCCTGGTACCTTGATGGGGGAGAAGACCTGTCAACCCACTTCCCAGCCTCTGCCCTCTCCTCCTGGGTTTTCTCACCTGCAGAGCTGGGAGGTGTGTGGTGCGGCGGCTGGGCCTGGTGCCTCTCAGGTCTCTGCTCTGCTTGGTGCTCCAGGCCTGCCTGCTCCAGGCCTGCCTGCTCCAGGCCTGCCTGCTCCAGGCCTGCCTGCTCCAGGCCTGCCTGCTCCAGGCCTGCCTGCTCCAGGCCTGCCTGCTCCAGGCCTGCCTGCTCCAGGCCTGCCTGCTCCAGGCCTGCCTGCTCCAGGCCTGCCTGCTCCAGGCCTGCCTGCTCCAGGCCTGCCTGCTCCAGGCCTGCCTGCTCCAGGCCTGCCTGCTCCAGGCCTGCCTGCTCCAGGCCTGCCTGCTCCAGGCCTGCCTGCTCCAGGCCTGCCTGCTCCAGGCCTGCCTGCTCCAGGCCTGCCTGCTCCAGGCCTGCCTGCTCCAGGCCTGCCTGCTCCAGGCCTGCCTGCTCCAGGCCTGCCTGCTCCAGGCCTGCCTGCTCCAGGCCTGCCTGCTCCAGGCCTGCCTGCTCCAGGCCTGCCTGCTCCAGGCCTGCCTGCTCCAGGCCTGCCTGCTCCAGGCCTGCCTGCTCCAGGCCTGCCTGCTCCAGGCCTGCCTGCTCCAGGCCTGCCTGCTCCAGGCCTGCCTGCTCCAGGCCTGCCTGCTCCAGGCCTGGCACTCATCTCTCGAACTACATAGGGACCTTTGTGGGTGGTGGTAGGTGAGGGAGTGAACCTGATGGGCGTAGATTCAGGGAAAGTGGATTTCACCATCCACTGATGTTTGGTGAGTGTGTGAATGTGGGGTGATGTATTGATTCCCTGTCCCCTCCTCTGGACTCTGCAAACATAACATGTTACCAGGAGCAATGGGTTGTGGGCTGATGGCCCTGTTCTCTCCTTCTAGTGGCTCACATCCTGGTCACCTCTGAAGTCCTTTCACCCTCCCCCTACCATGGAACACCCTCGGTGCCTTCTTCTCCTTAGGCCCTCTGTGCTGGGCTGGGTTTGGCTTGTAGCTGCCCCATGTCTCCTAGGTCAGCTGCCCATGCATCACCACTTGCAAACCCCCTATGCAGAACCAATTCCTGGAGGGTCCTGCCTTTCAAGCCTCCTTCATTTTGCTTTCGAGGGGAGCTAGTAATCTGCATAACAACTTTTTTTTTTTGAGACAAAGTCTAGTTCTGTCACCAGGTTGGAGTGCAGTGGTGTGATCTCGGCTCACTGGAACCTCCGCCTCCTGGGTTCAAGCGATTCTTCTGCCTCAACCTCCCTAGTAGCTGGGATTACAGGCGCATGCTCCCACACCTGGCTAATTTTTTGTATTTTTAGTAGAGATGGGATTTCACCATGTTCAAGGGAAAGGCTCCAACTCCTGATCTCAGATCGGGTTCGCCTGCCCCAAAGTTCTGGGATTACAGATGTGAGCCACCGCGCTCAGCCAACAACTTTTCAGTATCAAAACATACCTTCAAATGGTTAGCAAACAGACTAAAGCATTTGCCAAAGATGGACCAGAAAACAAAATGGTACCTTGTTCACTTATTTGATAAACTGCTGCCTCCACATGGTTTGACCAGATATAATGAGCTGTAGGCTGTTTTTGATTTTTCCATTGTTGAGAGCAGAGATTTTGCTCCTGTTCATGCGTCATTGGGCCCCCTCCTTTTCTGAGAGAGTTTGAGCCCCCTTGGGTATTGGGTAACGGCAGTGGTACCCACGCTTACAGCCAGCCTTGCTGAGAATTAATGGATGATGAAGGAAGCAGGCTGTGCGGTGTCCATGGCAACCGACGGCTGAATAACCGTTGTGAATAACCACTCTAATCTAGAGCAGGACACGGTGACTCAGCAGATGGAATAAATGAAAATGACAGCTCTCGGCTCGAGGGGAGGCCGCGTGCAACTTTCACGTCCCGGAATCCGGTTCATCCGACACCAGCCGCCTCCATCATGCCGCCGAAGTTAAACCTCCAACGAGATCAAAGTCAGTATACCTGAGGTGCACCGGAGGTGAAGTCGGTGCCACTTCTGCCCTGGCCCCCAAGATCGGCCCCCTGGGTCTGTCTCCAAAAAAGGTTGGTGATGACATTGCCAAGGCAACAGGTGACTGGAAGGGCCTGAGGATTACAGTGAAACTGACCATTCAGAACAGACAGGCCCAGATTGAGGTGGTGCCTTCTGCCTCTGCCCTGATCATCAAAGCCCTCAAGGAACCACCAAGAGACAGAAAGAAACAGAAAAACATTAAACACAGTGGGAATATCACTTTTGATGAGATCGTCAACATTGCTCGACTAGATGCGTAACTGATCCCAGTTGTGAGAAACTCCTTGGAACCATTAAAGAGATCTTGGGGACTGCCCAGTCTGTGGGCTGTAATGTTGATGGCCGCCACCCTCATGACATCATAGATGACATCAACAGTGGTGCTGTGGAATGCCCAGCCAGTTAAGCACAAAGGAAAATATTTAAATAAAGGATCGTTTGACAACTGGAAAAAAAAAAAAAAAAAAAAAGAAAATGACAAAAAGCAGTGCAGGCATTGGTGATAATTAATTGAATCACAGAATCTCAGAGATGAAAGGACTTTGAGGGGGCTTGGGAGAACAGGTGGGGTGGATGTAGCTCTGTTCATACACTAGGGGAATGAATGAAGACATTCGTGTTGCTATGGTAACACTAATGGGAAATGATAAGCTTTCAGTAGAACCCTGGTTGTACTAGAGCCCAAGACTCAGTTTGTGCCCATGGAGGGGGTTATGCCCCCTTGAATGTTCGTCCCCAGGCTGGTCACATGAGGGATGACAATTTCAACAAATAGAAGCATGTCTCCTATTCCACAGGCAATGGTTAGAATGTCACTATTTGGCCGGGCGCGGTGGCTCACTCCTGTAATCCCAGCACTTTGGGAGGCTGAGGCGGGTGGATCACGAAGTCAAGAGATCGAGACCATCCTGGCCAACATGGTGAAACCTTGACTCTACTAAAAATACAAAAATTAGCTGGGCATGGTGGCGGGCGCCTGTAATCCCAGCTACTCGGGAGACTGAGGCAGGAGAATCGCTTGAACCTGGGAGGCAGAGAGAGGTTGCAGTGAGCTGAGATCATGCCATTGCACTCCAGCTTGGCGACAGAGCGAGACTCTGTCTTAAAAAAAAAAAAAAAAAAGAATGTCACTATTTGCAGACCCTGCCAGGTCTGCAGGAGAGGGGTTGCATTCAGAGATGAGCATCCTTGACCCTGAGGAGCTCCCCAGTCACGGACTGCACCCTCTCCTCACGAGGGGACGTCATCTGATAGAAAAGGAAGAGTTTCCTGGTCCTGTCTTTTTCCAGCTGTTGAGCTTTGAGCATATTTCTCCCCCTCTCTGGGCTGTTTTCTCCTCTAGGAAATGAGGAAAGTAACTTGGGGAGGAGGGTCTCGTGAAGGTGATGTACATAAAGCGCCCTGCACGGTGCTCAAAACATTGCAGGTATTTGGCCGGGCGCGGTGGCTCATGCCTGTGATCCCAGCACTTTGGGAGGCCAAGGCAAGCAGATCGCCTGAGGTCAGGAGTTCGAGACCAGCCTGAACAACATGGTGAAGCCCCGTTTCTCCTAAAAATACAAAAATTAGCTGGGCATGGTGGCGCATGCCTGTAATCCCAGCTACTTGGGAGGCTGAGGCATGAGAATCGCTTGAACCCAGGAGGTGGAGGATGGAGTGAGCCAAGATTGTGCCATTGCACTCCAGCCTGGGTGACACAGTGAGACTGTCTCAAACAAACAAACAAAAAAGAATATCGCAGGTATTTAATCAATTTTGCATCTTCTCCCCCATCCTCTCTGGGTCTCAGTTAACCACATTTGGAAACAGGAGTCATTCATTCGTACCTCATAGGGCTGCAGTGAAGGGAAGAGGTGACAAGGTCTGTGCTCCTCCCCCAAGGCTTAAAGGAGGGTAATTCCCTAAGCGTATCACTCTGTGAATCCAAGGGTTTCCCTCCTGCCAGCTGTGACTCAGAGGGACATCAGCCCAACTGCCACTGAAAGAGGCAGCAGGGATAGAGTCTGTGGAAGCTGCACCTCCTGGTGTACAGGGGGTTTTGGAACTGGTGAGGCCAGGGTTTGAATCATGGCTCTAACACCGACTAGCTGGGTAAGCAGAAAATTCAATTTCTGGGCCTACCAAATTGAAGACCAGATCCCAGACCTTGGGACCCATCTCCATCCCCCTCCAGGGTGCAGGTGTGTGGGCCCTGCCCCTGTCATCACAACGATGACAATGCTGTGTACCAGGCACTGATAAGCTCTTCGCATGAATGAATGCAATCACTCTTCACCATGATCCTAGGACCTAAGTGCTAGTGTGAACCCATTCTTCAGAAGAAACTGATGGGTACGGTGGCTCACGCCTGTAATCCCAGCACCTGGGGAGGCCGAGGCGGAGATACTTGAGCCCAGAGTTGAGACCAGCCTGGGCAACATGGCAAAACCCCATCTCTACAAAAAATACAAAAATTAGCTGGGTGTGGTGGTGTGTGGCTGTGGTCCCAGATATTTGGGAGGCTGAGGTGGGAGGATTGCTTGAGCCGGGGAGGCAGAGGTTGCAGTGAGCCATGATTGTGCCACTGTACTTGGGAGACAGAGTGAGACGCTGTCTCAAAAAAAAAAAAAAAAAAAAGCAGAAACTAAGGCTTAGACAGGTGAAGCAATCCCCATCCTGAGTCCACACACCGAAAAGGAGAGGTGGGGCTGAAACTCAGGTCTCTGTCCTCCCAGTAGGAATGTGGCAGGCAGAACAATCATGTCCCCAAAGATGTTCCTGCCCCAATCCTTGGAACCTGTGAATATGTGATTACATAACAAAAGAGACGTTGCAGGTGTGATTAAGGTTACTGGCTTTAAAATAGAGAGCTTTTGCCAAGTGCAGTGGTGCATGCCTGTAGTCCCAGCTACTCTGGAGGCTGAGGCAGGAGGATCACTTAAGCCCAGGAGTTTGAGACCAGCCTGGGCAGCACAGTGAGACCCCTGTTTCTGAAAAAAAAAAAAAAAAAAAAAAAAATGGGAGCTTATGCTGGATTATCTGACTGGGCCCAGTGTAATCACATAGCCCTTAACTTTCTTCAGCTAGAGGCAGAAGAGATGTGGCTGAAGGTCAGGTCGGAGAGCTGGAGTTATGAGGACTCCACAAGCAATTGCTGTTCTGAAGATGGCGGGAGGGCAACAGGACGAGGAATGCAGTGGCCTTGAGGAGCTGAGAGGTTCTCCACCGTCAGCCCCACAACTACAAAGAATGAAATCTGGCCAACAACCTGGATGAGCTTGGGAGTGGATTAATCCATGGAGCCTCCGGAAAAAAATGCAGCCCTGCCCTCCTGATTGTGGCCTTGGGAGATCCTAACTGGGGACCCCGTGAGCCACTCTGTGCCAGGACTTCTGACCTACAGAACCGCGAGAGAATAAATTGCTGTTGTTTTAAGCTTCTAAATTGTGGTGATTTATTATGGCAGCAATCAAAAATGGATACAAGGGATCACAGCTGTGTGAAGGTTTCTGTTTACTAAAAACTGGCCCAGCATGCATTTGCATGTACATTTTCAAATACAATGAAGGGAGATGTTCTTTGAGTTATTTTGACCATCCAAATATTCCAAATTCATTCCATTTACTGAGCACCTGCTGTGAGCTAGGGTACAGATGAGGCTACTTGGGGATAAGAGGTGAATATGACAGCGCTGGGTGCAGTGGCTCACGCCTGTAATCCCAGCACTTTGGGAGGGAGAGGTGGGCGGATCACTTGAGGTTAGGAGTTCAAGACCAGCCTGACCAACATGATGAAACTCTGTCTCTACTAAAAAATACAAAATTAGCCGGGCATGGTAGTGCACATCTGTAATCCTGGCTACTTGGGAGGCTGAGGTGGAAGAATCGCTTGAACATGGGAGGCAGAGGTTGCAGTGAGCTGAGATTGTGCGATTGCACTCCAGCCTGGGCAACAAGAACGAAACTTTGTCTAAAAAAAAAAAAAAAAAAAAAAAAGAAGTGACTATGACAGGACAGACCCTTTCATTGCTTTGATGGAGTTTAGATTCTAGGGGCATAAAAGAGTAACTGACGGCCGGGCGTGGTGGCTCACGCCTGTAATCCTAGCACTTTGGGAGGCCGAGGTGGGCAGATTGCCTGAGCTCAGGAGTTCGAAACCAGCCTGTCTGGTGAAACCTGTCTCTACTAAAATACAAAAAAAAAAAAAAAAAAAAGCCAGGCGTGGCGGTGTGTACCTGTAGTCCCAGCTACTTGGGAGGCTGAGGCAGGAGAATTGCTTGAACCCAGGAGGCAGAGGGTGCAGTGAGCTAAGATCGTGCCACTGCACTCCAGCCTGGCGACAGAGTGAGACTCAGTCTCAAAAAAAAAAAAAAAAAAAAAAAGAGTAACAGAATAACAAGGGTCCTCTGTGGAGGAGACTGTTCCCTGAGGAGGGAGAGGCTTTTCAGTGGACCCAGGCACACTCCTGCCTGCCATGGCTGGCTTTGGGAAACAGATCACTATTGATGAGCTGCAAACCGCTGTCAGGGAGGCAGTGCCTTGGCTTCCTAATTGGTTATTGATGGCAGGAAAGGAAGAGCTTGATGACGACTCCATCATTCTGGCCCAGGCAACCAGGGCTTTGGAGGATGTGATGGTTCTGGGGACAAACAGTGACACCTGGAAGGTGTTTGCGTCAATGAGGGCATCCATGGTCCCCCCTGGGGTAGGGGGCTAGGTAGGGGGAGGTGGGTTCTTGGGTTCTGGCCTCAGCTGCTGAGAGTGGTGACATGGCAGGGTCAAGAGGGCAGCCTGCAAGCTGCTCGCAGACTGGGCCGGAGAGGCTGCCCACCACCCCTGGGCCCAGGCTGGGCTGTCAAGGACAGAAAGTAAGGGACAGCTCCCCTTACTCTGGCTTCTGCTTCTCTCCTGAGCCTCCTCTCCCTTTTCTCCTCTGATGCCCACCTGTGCCTTCGAAGCAGTGGTTCTCAGCCCAGGCTTTGTATTTGGATCACCTGGTCTCAAGTGATCCTCCCTCCTGGCCTCCCAAAGTGCTGGGATTATAGGCATGGGCCACCATGCCTGGCCTAACAGAGCTGTGACCTCCAGCTCCTCCACTGTCTGGCTCCTCCCAGCCCGCCTACCCCTCCCAGCGTTTGTCATCTCAGTTCTGTGTGATGCACATAGATTGCTGCCCCTGTCCTGCTTCTGAACCTTCCAGGCTGGTCCCAGGTCCCTGCCAGGCCACCCCCACCCCTTCCTCAGCTCCTGTCTCCCACTCCCTGCAAAAACCGACAGGAAGGTTCCGAAAGTGACCAGTTGATTCAATTGCAAATTAATATTCTGCAGCTTGGTTGTTACTGGCAACTGTGGGGAATCATTTCTCTTTCATTCCCAAGGTCATTTGACATCAGTCCCCTTTTCCCCACCGTGAACACAGCTGCCTAAGTCCCTCTTCCGTCCTTTTCTCCTTTCCTCCATCACTGGAGGGTCTGTCACCCCATTCAGTGTCAGCCCCTCCACCAGGGCCCATCATCCCAGACCCTCCTGCCTGCCTAGAGACCGTGTGCTTTCACTCTTTCATTCATTCATTCATTCATTCATCCATCCATCCATCTGTTTACTCAACACAAATTTTCCAAGTGCCTGCTTTGTGTCAGGCACTGTGCTGACCCTGGGGACACAATGGTGATCGAGAGGGTCTTTGTTCTTTCTCTTCCCTTTTCTTTGTTGTCTATTGAGCCCCGGAGTGGGGTGGGTTGGAGTGACACACGGTGGGCTCAAGGGCCATGGGGGAGGTTTGGATAGCTGGTTATGCCTATGACCTTGCTATAGAGAACGCTATTTCAGAGAAGGTAGAAGGATCAGTGCGTTTCTTCAAGCTTTACTGAAGTTTTGCTGTATATATAAATCCACCTAATTCCAAACTATCCCTGGCAGAGGGCAGAGGTCATTTCTGTCCACGAGCCAGAGAGATGCTGCCATGTGGCAAGGGCAACACCTGTGCTCATAATGTGCCCACCCAGCCGGCTTTGGAAATGATGCAATTCTTTTTTTTTTTTTTTTTTTAAATAAGCCATTTAGCCAGGCACAGTGGCTCACGTCTGTAATCCCAGCACTTTGGGAGGCTGAGGCAGGCGGATCACTTGAGGTCAGGAGTTCGAGACCAGCATGGCCAACATGGTGAAACCCCTGTCTCTAATAAAAATACAAAAATTAGCCGGACATGGTAGCGCGTGCCTGTAATCCAGCTACTCAGGAGGATGAGGCGGGAGAATTGCCTGAATCCAGGGGGGTGGAGGTTGCAGTGAGCCGAGATCTGGCCACCGCACTCCAGCCTGGGCGACAGAGTGAGATTGTCTCCAAAAAAAAAAAAAAAAGCCGTTTATTTAGATATTGTTTATATACAATACCTTTTGCCCTTTGAAAGTATACACTTCAGTGGCTTCTATATTATTTACTTTCTTTTTGAGACAGGTTCTTTTTTTTTTTTTCTTTTTTTTTGAGACGGAGTCTTGTTCTGTCACCCAGGCTGGAGTGCAGTGGCATGATCTCGGCTCACTGCAACCTCCGCCTCCTGAGTTCAAGTGATTCTCCTGCCTCAGCCTCCCGAGTAGCTGGGATTACAGGTGCCCATCACCACACGTGGCTAATTTTTTGTATTTTTAGTAGAAACAGGGTTTTGCCATGTTGGTCAGGCTGGTCTTGAACTCCTGACCTCAAGTGATCTGCCCGCCTCAGCCTCCCAAAATGCTGGGATTACTGGCGTGAGTCACTGCGCCCAGCCAAAGACAGGTTTTTTGCTGTGTTGCACAGGCTATTCTCAAACTTCTGGGCTCAATGATCCTCCCATCTAAGCCTCCCAAGTAGCTAGGACTGGAGATGCAAGCCACCAAGCCCAGCTTCAGTGGCTTTTAGTTCACACATTTGTGCAACTATCACTATTATCTAATTCAGAACACTTTCATCACCCCACACCCATTTGCAGTCATTCCTCATTCCCCCTTTTCCCTAGAAACCACAAATCTACTTTCTGTCTCCAAGAATTTGCCTATTCTGGACCTTTCATTTAACTGGAATCACACAATATATGGCCTTTTGTGTATGGGTTATTTTACTTAACATGATGCTTTTGTGATTCATTCATGTTGTAGTATATATCAGAACTTCATTCATTTTTTTTTGAGACAGAGTCTCGCTCTGTCGCCCAGGCTGGAGTGCAATGGCAGGATCTCGCTCACTGCAACCTCTGCCTCCAGGGTTCAAGCGATTCTCCTGCCTCAGCCTCCCGAGTAGCTGGGATTACAGGTGCCCGCTACCACACGTGGCTAATTTTTTGTATTTTTAGTAGAGATGGGGTTTCACTATGTTGGCCAGGCTGGTCTCGAACTCTTGACCTCAGGCGATCCACTCACCTCGGCCTCCCAAAGTGCTGGGATTACAGGTGCCAACCACCGTGCCCGGCCTTATTTTTTTTATTTTTATTTTTTAGAGACAGAGTTTTGTTCTTGTTGCCCAGGCTGGAGTGCAATAGCGCGATCTCGGCTCACTGCAACCTCTGCCTCCAGGGTTCAAGCGATTCTCCTGCCTCAGCCTCCCGAGTAGCTGGGATTACAGGTGCCCACCACCACACCAGGCTAATTTTTGTATTTTTAGTAGAGATGGGGTTTCACTATGTTGGCCAGGCTGGTCTCGAACTCTTGACCTCAGGCGATCCACTCACCTCGGCCTCCCAAAGTGCTGGGATTACAGGTGCGAGCCACCGTGCCCGGCCTTATTTTTTTTATTTTTATTTTTTAGAGACAGAGTTTTGTTCTTGTTGCCCAGGCTGGAGTGCAATAGCGCGATCTCGGCTCACTGCAACCTCTGCCTCCAGGGTTCAAGCGATTCTCCTGCCTCAGCCTCTCGAGTAGCCAGGATTACAGGTGTTCACCACCACACCCGGCTAATTTTTGTATTTTTATTTATTTATTTATTTTTAATTTTTTTTTTGAGACAGTGTCTCACTCTGTTGCCCTGGCTAGAGTGCAGTGGCACAGTCTTGGCTCACTGCAACCTCCGCCTCCCGGGTTCAAGTGATTCTCCTGCCTCAGCCTGGCCAGCATGGTGAAACCCCATCTCTACTAATAGTACAAAAAATTAGCTGAATATGGTGTCGCGTGCCTGTGATCCCAGCTACTCGGGAGGCTGAGGCAGAAGAATTGCTTGAACCGGGGAGGTGGAAGTTGCAGTGAGTTGAGAGTGCGCCATTGCAGTCTGGCCTGGGTGACAAGAGTGAGACTGTCTCAAACAAAACAAAACAAAGAAATGGTGCCAAATCTTATTTATTTATTTATTTATTTATTTATTTAGAGACAGGCTCTCTCTCACTCCCGTTGCCCAGGCTGGTGTTCAGTGGTGCAATCTCGGCTTCCTGGGCTCAAGTGATTCTCCCCTGTTAGTCTCCTGAGCAGCTGGGATTGCAGGCACACACCACCACACTGGCTAATTTTTTTGTATTTTTAGTAGAGATGGGGTTTCACTATGTTGGCCAGGCTGGTCTCGAACTCTTGACCTCAGGCGATCCACTCACCTTGGCCTCCCAAAGTGCTGGGATTACAGGCGTCAACCACCTCACCTGGTCCAAATCTAATTTAGAGCATTAAAAAGTATTCATGGCCGGTCATGGTGGATCATGGCAATAATCCCAGCACTTTGGGAGGCTGAGGTAAGAGGATCACTTGAGCCCAGGAGTTTGAGACCAGCCTGGGCAACATAGTGAGACCCTGTCTCTACTTAAAAAAAAAAAAAAAAAAGCCAGGCGTGGCAATGTGAACCTGAAGTCCCAGCTACTTGGGAGGCTGAGGCGAGAGGATTGCTTGAGCCTGGGAGTTGGAGGCTGCAGTGAGCTATGATCAGATTGCACTAGTGCACTCCAGCCTGGGTGATAGGGTCTGGTGCACTCCAGACTCTATCTCAAACAAAATAAAACAAAACATTCATTATTAAACAAAGGAATTAAAATAAATGTGTGAATCTTTAAACTCAAGAAGTTAGAAAAGAGCCACAAAATCAAGGAAAATAAGGAAGAAAGAAAAATAATAAAATCAGAGATTAAAGATTGAGAAAAACAGAAAAAAATGATAGAGTTGGTAAGATTAAGAATGGATTTTTTTGGTTGGGTGTGGTGGCTCATGCCTGTAATTCCAGCACTTTGGGAAGCCAAGGTGAGAGCATCCCTTGAGACCAGGAGTTGGAGGCTGCAGTGAGCCATGATCACTGTACTCAGCCTGGGCAACAGAGTGAGACGGTGTCTTAAAAAAATAAAAAATAAAAATTGGCCTGGCTCAGTGGCTCACACCTGTAATCGCAGCACTTTGGGATGCTAAGGCGGGCGGATCACCTGAGGTCGGGAGTTCAAGACCAGCCTGACCAACATGGAGAAACCCCGTCTCTACTAAAAATACAAAATTAGCCGGGCATGGTGGCACATGCCTGTAATCCCAGCTACTCGGGAGGCTGAGGCAGGAGAATTGCTTGAATCCGGGATGCAGAGGTTGCAGTGAGCTGAGATCGTGCCATTGCACTCCAGCCTGGGCAACAAGAGCAAAACTCTGTATCAAGAAAAAACAAATTGAAGACTGGAGTTTTGGGGAGGGAAAAACCGATAAAGCAGAGAAGCATCTGGCAAGGGCAATCATTCAAACAAGAGAAGCCATGTGGGGTTAGACATGAAAAAGAGGATTTAGTATAAAAAATTGAGATAAAAATGTGTTGGCCGGGTGTGGTGCCTCACGCCTATAATCCCAGCACTTCGGGAGGCCGAGGCAGGCAGATCACTTGAGGTCAGGGGTTTGAGACCAGCTTGGCCAACATGGTGAAACCCGTCTCTATTAAAAATACAAAAATTAGCCAGGCATGGTGGGGCATGTCTGTAGTCCCAGCTACTCAGGAGGCTGAGGCAGGAAAATGGCTTGAACCCAGGAGGAGGAGGTTGCAGTGAGCTAAGATGGTGACACTGCACCCTAGCCTAGGTGACAGAGCGAGACTCCAACTCAAAAAAAAAGTAAAATTAAAAAATCTCCTTTAAAACAGAGTGCTTGTTGGACAGGAGGTGCACATGCAGCAGCTGTGACCCCACGGCACCCAGGTGTCCAAACGGGCTCCCTCAATCCACAGTCACTCTTGCCAGCCGTTACCCAGCCACAGCAGCCCAGGTCACTGCACAGTTTAAATTGTCTTTAATCATAGTCCTTTATGGTTAATTTATACCCATAATGGACAATTGGTTAAAAACAGGAAGCAGAGGGAGCACAGAGGTTGAAAAATAAGTGAACATTGAACATAAACATGACGCCCTTTGTGTGTCTAGTTATTAATTCTCGCTCCATTTCTGTGATATAGGAGGAAACAAGCACAAGGGGAATATAAGGTTCAGAAAGATTATGACTCGCCCACCTTGGAGAGAGAACTAAAGATTTTTTCTGCTCAGCATCACCTGGGAGCTTGATAGATGTGCAGAATTTCAGGCCCTGCCCCAGATCTACTGAATCAATCTCCATTTTAACAATCTTCATTTTAAACAGTTTGAAGGCCAGATGCAGTGGCTCACGCCTATAATCCTAGCACTTTGGGAGGGCAAAGTGGGAGGATCACTTAAGCTCAGGAGTTCAATACCAGCCTGGGCAATATAGTGAGATCCCACCTCTACAAAAAGTACAAAAATTAGCCAGGCATGGTGGGGCATGCCTGTAGTCCCAGTTAGGAGGCTGAGGCAGGAGGATCACTTGAGCCTGGGAGGCGGAAGTTGTAATGAGCCATGATCACACCACTGCACTCCATCTTGGGTAACAGAGCTAGACTCTATCTTGAAAAAAAGTTTGATATAGCCTGATGCAGTGTCTCATGCCTGTAATCCCAGCACTTTGGGAGGCTGAGGCGGGTGGATCATTTGAGGTCAGGTGTTGAGACCAGCCTGGCCAACATGATGAAACTCCATCTCTACTAAAAATACAAAAATTAGCTGGGCGTGGTGGTGCATGCCTGTAATCCCAGCTACTTGGGAGGCTGAGACACAAGAATCACTTGAATCCAGGAGGCTGAGGTTGTAGTGAGCTGGGATTGTGCCACTGCACTCCAGCCTGGGTGACAGAGCAAGACTGTCTCAAAAAAAAAAAAAAAAAGAAAAGGCCAGGCACGGTGGCTCATGCCTGTAATCCCAGAGCTACTTGGGAGACTGAGGCAGGTGGATCACGAGATCAGGAGATCGAGACCAGCCTGGCCAACATGATGAAACCCCATCTCTACTAAAATTACAAAAAAAAAAAAAAAAAAATTAGCCAAGCATGGTGGCAGGCACCTGTAGTCCCAGCTACTTCGGAGGCCGAGGCAGGAGAATGGTGTGAACCTGGGAGGTGGAGCTTGCAGTGAGCCAAGACTGCACCACTGCACTCCAGCCTGGCAACAGAGCGAGACTCCGTCTCAAAAAAAAAAGAAAAGAAAAGAAAAGAAAAAAGTTTGAGACGCAGCACTGTAGACCATAAAATTAGCAGACTTTTTTTAAAAATTTTATTTATTTATTTTTTTGAGATGGAGTGTCACTGTGTCGCCCAGGCTGGAGTGTAGTGGTGTGATCTCGGCTCACTGCAACCTCTGCCTTCTGGGTTCAAGCGATTCTCCTGCCTCAGCCTCCCAATTAGCTGGGATTACAGGCGCCCGCCACCACGCCCAGGTAATTTTTGTATTTTTAGTAGAGATGGATTTTTACCATGTTGGTTAGGCTGGTCTTGAACTCCTGACCTCAGGTGATCCGCCCACCTCAGCCTCCCAAAGTGCTGAGATTACAGGCATGAGTCACTGTGCCCAGCTTTAGCAGACTTTATATTGTGATCTGTGCACTGGTTAAAAAGAGACAGTGGCATTGTTTAGTTTTTATAAGTGCACATTCCATCGCAGTTTTAGATCTGCATTGGAGCACACAAAAATGGACAGTAGAAACATAGAAAGCAATAGTTATGAATTGAGTATGGATTGAGCATCGTTGCATTAAGTGAGAGGTGTGGGTATCTGACTGGCAGGGGAATCAACCAGGGAGCCCTTCAGTGATACCAAGCCTGAGCTCAGGCCTCAGAGTCTCAGGCCAGAACTGCTGCGGGTGGCGAAGTGATGGTGATCTACCCAGCCACTCACACTGAGCCTCACCAGACTCACAGGTCGACCGATTAAGAGGGCTCCAGGATGTCACAAACAACGCTGACAGAGAAAATTCAGTGACGGTTATATCTGATTTGGCTTTTCTTTTTTTTCTTTCTGATACAGTCTCGCTCTGTCGCCCAGGCTGGAGTGCAATGACGCCATCTCAGCTCACTGAAACTTTAGCTTCTCAGGTTCAAGCAATTCTTCTGCCTTAGCCTCCTGAGTAGCTGGAATTACAGGCGTGCACCACTACACCCGGCTAATTTTTGTATTTTTAGTAGAGATGGGGTTTCACCATGCTGGCCAGGCTGATCTTGAACTCCTGACCTCGTGATCTGCCCACCTCGGCCTCCCAAAGTGCTGGGATTACAGGCGTGAGCCACTGCGCCCGGCCTTGGCTTTTCATCTATGGGGACCAAGGACAGCCTACATCTCTCACATACTATTTGCAAACTTCTTGGATATGAGTATCCTGAAACTGTCTTATATCATGCTCTAGGAAAAAAATACATGAGTTATAAATTCAAATTTTAATGTAGTGAGTGTAAGCAGGGGACCCTAATGAGCTTAGTGTTAATAAAGCACTCATAATGAAATCTAAATCTGCATTTTATTTTATTTTATTTTATTTTATTTATTTTTATTTATTTATTTTTTTTTTTGTGAATATTGCTGGTGCCTACCCAAATCCCCTTTGCAGTGATACGTCACTCCCTGGCTGCTAATGACCGTACAATTAAAGGAGTTAACACTGTCCCCTTCTTTTTACTAATTTTTTTTGCACACAAAAACAATAAACATTTTCTAAAAATACATACAAACAAAAGATGCGATCAAACATATTAGAAGGTTGCACATGGGAAGTCGGGGAATAGAAATGGGGGTGGGAGTCAAAATAAATGAGAGAGGGACTTTATATGGATCAGTGATAATAACTCAATCATCCATTTGACAAAGAAGAGGGAGAAGGAAGAGGAAGAAAAAGAAAGTGGGATAAAGGATCAGAAAGGGAGGAAATAGAAAAATTAGAGTATGACTCCAGGGTAGACCTGCTTTGTTGTCACTGAGTTGGTTGGTTGGTTTGTCTGTTGTATTTTTCATGTTTCAGCCAAGTTGGCCAGACTGGTCTCAACTCCTAGCCCGGTGATCAACCCGCCTCGCCCCCAGAGTGCTGGGACCACAGGCGTGGAGCCACCACGCCCAGCCCCCACATTGCTTCTGGCCTCCCAGATCTTCCCAGACGGTGGGTGGCCGGGCAGAGGCGCTTCCTCACTTCCCAGACCATGGGTGGCCGGGCAGAGGCGCCTCACTTCCCAGACCATGGGTGGCCGGGCAGAGGCGCCTCACTTCCCAGACCATGGGTGGCCGGGCAGAGGCGCCCCTCACTTCCCAGACCATGGGTGGCCTGGGCAGAGGCGCTTCTCACTTCTTCCCCGGACGGGCGGCCGGGCAGAGGCGCCTCACCTCCCAGACGATGGTGGCCGGGCAGAGGCGCCTCACTTCCCAGACGATGGGTGGTCGGGCAGAGGCGCCTCACTTCCCAGACGGGCGGCCGGGCAGAGGCGCCTCACCTCCCAGACGCATGGGTGGCCGGCAGAGGCGCCTCCTCACTTCCCAGACGGTGGGTGGCTGGCAGAGGCGCCTCCTCACCTCCCAGACGGTGGGTGGCCGGGCAGAGGCGCCCTCACCTCCCAGACGGGGCGGCCGGCAGAGGCGCCTCACCTCCCAGACGCATGGGTGGCCGGGCAGAGGCCTCACCTCCCAGACGGGCGGCCGGGCAGAGGCCTCACTTCCCAGACGGGTGGCCGGGCAGAGGCCTCACCTCCCAGACGGTGGGTGGGGGCAGAGGCCTCACTTCCCAGACCATGGGTGGCCGGGCAGAGGCCTCACCTCCCAGGCGGGTGGCTGGGCAGAGGCCTCACTTCCCAGACGGTGGGTGGCTGGCAGAGGCGCCTCACCTCCCAGACGGGCGGCCGGGCAGAGGCCTCACCTCCCAGACGCATGGGTGGCCGGGCAGAGGCGCCTCACCTCCCAGACGGTGGGTGGCCGGGCAGAGGCGCCTCACCTCCCAGACGGTGGGTGGCCGGGCAGAGGCGCCCTCACCTCCCAGACGGTGGGTGGCCGGGCAGAGGCGCCTCACCTCCCAGACGGTGGGTGGCCGGGCAGAGGCGCCTCACCTCCCAGACGGTGGGTGGCCGGGCAGAGGCGCCCCTCAGCCTCCCAAAGTGTCAGGATTACACATGTGAGTCACCATAACCGGCCTAAATCTGCATTTTAATATATATGTGTTCTCATAACCAAACATAATGTAATATCACTTTTCAATTTGTTTGGCACTTTTATTTTTCTTTTCTTTTTTTTGAGACAGGATCTCACTCTGTCATCCAGGCTGGAGTGCCGTGGCGTGATCATAACTCACTGCAGCCTCAAACTGCTAGGCTCAAGTGATCCTCCCATCTCAGTCTCCTGAGTAGCTGGGACTACAGGCACATACCACCACAATAGGCTTGCTTTCTCTCCCAATTATATATACAATATTTGTTAGTGAGTCCCTGGGAGATCTAAAATAAATAAATAAATAAATAAACAAACAAACACTGTGTTTTGTCACTTTTTTAACGGAAAAGTCAAAATAGTCTTTGGTATAATTACCACCGATTATACTTTAAATGCACTTTAGAGAAGGAAGAAACTATCATATAATTTACCAACCAATTATCTTTTACTTAAAATTCCTAGCATAGTCCGGGCGTGGTGGCTCAAGCCTGTAATCCCCAGCACTTTGGGAGGCAGAGGCAGGAGGGTCACTTGAGTCCAAGAGTTTGAGACGAGCCTGGGCAACACAGTGAGATCCTGTCTTTATCTGTTTCAAATAAACAAATAAATAAATAAGTAAAATAAAATTCCTAGCATATACCAGGCATATGATGAAAAAAATCTAAAATTCTCAAGTTGGTCCTCTAGATTGCTGATATAACAGGGGAAAGGATTATTGGGTTCAAAAAATGTTGAGACTCACTGAGAGAGACAGCAGCTTCTCAGCTCAGGGACACAGGATAGAAGACAGTCACGTGGGTGACTCTGAAAAGCTTGCCTGGGTTTATGACATGTGACCCAGGGTTTCCCAACCTCAGCACTGTTGATATTCTGGGCCAGATAATTATTTGTGTGGGGCTAAGAGGCTGTTCCGTGGGTCACAGGATGTTTAGCAGCATCTCTGACCACTTCTCACTGGATACCAGTAGTATACATCTCTTCTCTCCCACCCCCACCCCAGGCAACTAACATAGTCTCCAGACTCTGAGAACTACTGATGTAATTCCAGCCTCTCCCTCTGGCTCTAGCAAGTAGGGACGCAAAGGAGAGGGAGTAAGTCACATAACTTTTTTTTTTTTTTTTTTTTTTTAGGAGAGACGGGGTTTCGCCGTGTTGCCTAGGCTGGTCTCGAACCTCTGACCTCAAGTGATCCGCCTGCCTCGGCCCTCAAAGTGCTGGGATTACAGGTGTGAGCCACCGTGCCTGGCCCTAGCAAGTCACATAATTTATAGAGGGTAACTCTGTCGATTTTAAACTTCTCATAGTCTGACCCATTCGTTCATCCAATAAACACCTAGTATGTGCCAGACACCCTTGGAGGCACTGGGGATACAGCCCTGGACAAAGGTTTTTGCCCACAAGGAACTTATGTTCTAGTGGGGGAAGATGGCCAAAATCAAACAAACAAATAAATTATATTGTTGCCCTATAAATAAGTCATATAGTTGTGCTATGGAGAAAAAAAAGCAGGAAGAAGAGAGATTGTGCCTCTCCCTGTCACAGACCCGAATGTGGCCCCTTCTAAACACAGTTGAAATTCTTCAGTATTCCCGGCCGGGCGCGGTGGCTCACGCTTGTAATCTCAGCACTTTGGGAGGCCGAGGCGGGCGGATCACGAGGTCAGGAGATCGAGACCACGCTGAAACCCCGTCTGTACTAAAAATACAAAAAATTAGCCGGGCGAGGTGGCGGGCGCCTGTAGTCCCAGCTACTCAGGAGGCTGAGGCAGGAGAATGGCGGAACTCGGAGGGCGGAGCTGCAGTGAGAGTCGAGATTGCGCCACTGCACTCCAGCCTGGGCGACAGAGCGAGACTCCGTCTCAAAAAAAAAAAAAAAAGAAATTCTTCAGTATTTATACGATGATTGGTTTAGCATCTGACTCTCCGACTGCAGTACTGCAAACCCCATGAGGAGTGTGGTTTCTCTTGTTCATCACTGGGCCCCCACACCTGGCACAGCACCTGCACCGAGCTGGACACAGATCCTTAGGATCGGGAACACTGAAGACAAACAAAGCCATGACAGGGTGAGACCACCAAGGGAGAGCGAAGGACAGTCAGGATAATCCCTTGGGAATGCTTGCATTTAGGGTGGAAGAAATGAGAGGCTTGAGCGGGAGGGGGCAACAAGGGTGCATGGTGCCTAGCAGGAGACCTCACTGCACTCCAGCCTGGGCAACAGAGTGAGACTCTGTCTCAAAAAAAAAAAAAGAAAAAGTTAAAAATTGGTCAAGGAGCTCTTAATTGAAAAATTGGAAAGCCTTGTGCACAGTAAACTGTGTTTTTACACTACTGCCACAAGGGGGCACCATCGAGGCTGACAAACCAGGAAGGGGGTCATGTTCAGTTCTCCAAATATGCTACGTGTTTTTCAGGCTTATTCGTAGAGTTGACAGCAATTGGAATAGGTTCTAAAGTTGTTTTGTAGCTTCCTGTGCAGTTTTAGCTGACCAGTTTTCATTTTGTCTTCATAACACCATTTTAAGAAACACTCAGTTTGTCCTTGCGTGTAGCTGTTGCAGCGGGTGGGGATGAGGGCAGGAGGGCTGGGGGTTTGGGGTGGGAGAGGGGGACTAAGGAGCAGAGAGCTGAGGTACCTTTCCAGCATAATCAATCCTTCTTTTTTTGTTTTTGTTTTTGAGACAGTGTCTGTCTCTGTCACCCAGGTTGGAGTGCAGTGGTGCGATCTTGGCTCACTGCAACCTCTGCCTCCTGGGCTCAGGCCATTTTCCCACCTTGGCCTCCCAAAGTGCTGGGATTACAGGCATGAGCCACTGCGCCGGCTTCCAGGTACCTTTTCACCTCTGGGTGTGACTCTTTTTCTCTGCTCGAAATGCTTGGCTTCAGACTGCACCTCCTTCACGAAGCCTTCCTGGCCCCCTTGGCTGAGGATGGGAGTCGGGAAGATTTCGCAGTCCTCAGAGATCCTGTGGTTCTTTGGGTCCCTTTCTGTCCTGTGTCAAGGCTGTGTGCTGGTCTTACATCCACCTATCAGGCAGTCAGCTCCCTGAGTGCAGGGGGTCTGCCTGACATGCCCCGTAGTGTACTACAGATACCAAGCACTCAACAATCTCTGTAAGATGAGCATTTATTTATTTATTTCTGCTCCCACTCCACCAGGAAAATGAGTTACATAAATTGTGAATGTACAGGTCCAGCTGGTGGGAGGAGGGGTACACAGGGAGTCCTGGGTTCTAGACGAGGCTCCACAACTTACCTTGGGAATGTCCACATCACATTGTTTTCTTTTTTTGAGACAGTGTCTGTCTCTGTCACCCAGGTTGGAGTGCAGTGGTGCGATCTTGGCTCACTGCAACCTCTGCCTCCTGGGCTCAGGCCATTTTCCCACCTTGGCCTCCCCAAGTGCTGGGATTACAGGCATGAGCCACCATATCCAGCCATCATACCTTTTTTTTTTTTTTTTTTGTAGAGACAGGGTTTAATCATGTTGCCCAGGCTGGTCTCAAACTCCTGGACTCAAGCAATCTGCCTGCCTTGGCCTCTCAAAGTGCTGGGATTACAGGCATGAGCCACCATATCCAGCCATCATACCTTTTTTTTTTTTTTTGGAGACGGAGTCTCGCTCTGTTGCCCAGGCTGGAGTGCAGTGGTGCGATCTCAGCTCACTGCAACCTCTGACTCCTGGGTTCAAGCCGATTCTCCTGCCTCAGCATCCCACCTGGGACTACAAGTGCATGCCGCCATACCCGGCTAATTTTTTGTATTTTAGTAGAGACAGGGTTTCACTATTGTTGCCCAGGCTGGTCTTGAACTCCTGAGCTCAGCCTATCCGCCTGCCTCGGCCTCCCACAGTGCTAGGATTACAGATGTGAGCCACCGCGCCCGGCCCATCAGGACTTTTTAATCATACTTTTCTTCATTCAGCCTGAGATAGGTTACATCAGGTGGATAAGGGTGTTCACCAACTTCCTCAGTTCTATGTTCACAGATACTTGTTTCGCTTGGCTCCATAGAGCTGATTTAATAGATGTTGATGGTTTAACTTGGAATAATCCCATCCTGGAGAATTGGAGGTCCTTAAAAAGCATGAGATGGAACAGCCTAGCACAGAACCTGGCCGTGTTCACAACCTACATCATATAAGGAATTCTCTTCTCTTGCTGTTTCATCCTGATTGTAGTATTTTGTGTTTGGCCTCCAGCCTTGCTGTAGAACTTCCTCCAAGAAAAAACCTTCTACATTACAGTCAAATCTTACTGATTTAAAAGTATCACCTAGCCAGGCATGGTGCTCATGCCTGTAATGCCAGCACTCTGGGAGGCTGAGGCAGGTGGATCACAAGGTCAGAAGATCGGGACCATCCTGGCCAACATGGTGAAACCCTGTCTCTACTAAAAATACAAAAATTAGCTGGGTGTGGTGGCACGTGCCTGTAGTCCCAGCTACTTGGGAGGCTGAGGCAGGAGAATCGCTTGAACCTGGGAGGCAGAAATTGTAGTGAGCCGAGACCGTGCCATTGCACTCCAGTCTGGGCAACAGAGCAAGACTCCATCTCAAAAAAAAAAAAAAAAAGTCACTCAAATATTTTGAACAATGCCACTATATTTGGAACCTTGGGGCCAAGTGCTAAATTATTTTGTGTTCATGAAACAGTTCGGTTTTGTAGGACTTTTAACACGACAAGCTCCTGATGCTGGGGTTAGAATCATTGCTATGGTTTGAATGTTCCCACCCAAACCAAAACCCATGTTGAAATTTAATTGCCAATTGAACAGTTATTGGGAGGTGGGGTGCTTTTTTTTTTCTGGAGACTGTCACCCAGGCTGGAGTACAGTGGCAGTGGCACAATCACAGCTCACTACAGCCTTGGCTTCCTGGGCACCAGTGATCGTCCTTCCTCCTGCCTCAGGCTCCTAAGTAGCTGGGACTACAGGTGTGTGCCATCATGCCTGGCTAATTTTTATATCATTTGTAGAGATAGGGTTGTGCCACATTGCCCAGGTTGGTCTCAAGGATTCACCCGCCTACGTGCTGGGATTACAGGTGACCCACTGTGGCTGGCCGAGGTGGGGTTTTTAAAGGTATTACGTCCTGAGCCTCTGCCCTCATGAATGAAGTGGGCTCACAGCAGGAGTATAGGTTTGGCCCCCATTTGCTGTCCAACCCTTCCACCATGTTGTGATGCAGCAAGAAGGCCCTCACCAGATGCCAGTGCCATGCCTTTTGACTTCTGTGAGCCAAATAAATCTCTATCAATTATTCAGTCTGCGTTATTCTGAAACAATCACCTCCTAGTTTTAGGGCAGTTGCCACTGGCTCAACCTCTCACCAGCCCTCCTCCACAACTCACCGGGTTCTATGCTCTTTCCCAACCTGGGCTCTAACCTAACTCACCGCTTGTACCTTTATCTACAAAATGGGCTGGTAGTCAACTTTGCGTTACTCAATGACAGGGACATGTTTTGAGAAATGCATTGTTAGGCGATTTTGTGTTTTCTACAAACATCATCGTGTACTTACGCACACCTGGATGGCACAGCCTACTACATGCCTAGGTTATATGATGCAGCCTGTTGCTCCTAGGCTACAAATCTGTACAGCATGTTACTGTGCTGAAATTGTAGGCCGGGGTGTCTTATCTTTTCACTTCCCTGGGCCACATTGGAAGAATTGTCTTGGGCCACACATAAAATACAGCAACAATAGCTGATGAGCTTAAAAAAAAAAAAAGTCACCAAACAAAACTCATGTTTTAGCAAAATATGTTAGTTTGTGTTGGGCCACATTCAAAGCCATCCACACAAGCTTCCTGTAGGCCATTGTAACACAATGTTAAAAGGTACAGTAAAAATACAGTATTATAATCTTACTGTGTAGCACAGCTGTGAGGCTCATTGTTGAATGAAGCATCCTTAGGCAGCACGTGACTGCATCCAGATATATGTGCTGGAAGAACTTTGCCTTTTTAACTAAATTAACGGACCCAGGAACAGAACCTGGTCTTTTACTTGCCATCCATTGTCCCTGATGAGGGACGCCTCCCAACACTTAACTTCAGCTCTTCAAATACTTTAGTCATTAAACCTTCTAGTACTACAAACTTACTACCCAGAGTATACACATTCCTAGCGATTTGTGGCTCTTAACCCACAGCGTGACTGTCCTTGTTATAGCCCTTGCATTTACTCTCCACTCTGCACCCTTAAACCAAGGCTGTTACTGAGGGGGCTCCAAGATTTCCAAGCAACCCATTCTCCAGGACACTGATTAACAGGACAGCATAACTCTGGCTAAATGCTTGCAAAAACAGTTGACCTGCTGGGCATGGTGGCTCATGCCTGTAATCCCAGCACTTTGGGAGGCTGAGCCGGCGATCACTTGAGGCCAGGTGTTCGAGACCAGCCGCCAACATGGTGAAACCCTGTCTCTACTAAAAATACAAAAATTAGCTGGGCATGGTGCCTGTAATCCCAGCTACAAGGGAGACTGAAGCACGACAATTGCTTGAACCTGAGGTGGAGGTTGCAGTGAGCCGAGACTGTGCCACTGCACTCCAGCCTGGGCAACAAGGGCAAACCTCAAAAAACAAACGAACAAAAAACCAGCTGACCAGGGAGGGACAAGCTCATAAAGGCTTTTCTTGGCAAGTTCAGGCCCGTTGAGAAGCTGTGGGTGTGGACGAATCCTCCACTGCCCATTTCTATGGTTCCTTTATATGCACGAGATCGACTATATATAAATAATCTGCAAGTCAGATATTTCTGAAAACAAGTTTTATTTAAATAAGGGTTTAAATACATTACACATAACATTAAAACTGAAGGGGGAAAAAAACCAAAAACCAGTTTGTTACTTCACATGGCATTGGGCAGCTGCTGCTATTAAGTTGCAAGCTCTACAGCTAGCTACATGACTGATGGATCAGTTTGAGATTTGTTCCCTTGTCAAAAGTTTAACTCTGATAGAAGGTTGGCCTCACATTCTGATGTCCGGACATCCCTTAGCTAGGATATGTCTGGTCAAACAGATCTTTGTGGCAAGCCAGATGTCCTAACACCTCGCTAGCAGGAAGAGGGCCTCTCTGAGCTCTGTCCACCTGGTCAGGTTGGAGACACCAGGAGATCTACCACCAAAAACTCCCTTCTAGTAGTACAGCTGGTGCTTCTGCCTTACCCCATCCTCTCCTCTCAGACTCACCGAGGACTGTTCAGGTGGTAACATTCTCTTAGGGTAGGGAACTCTGCAGAGGGAGAGCTGAGGAGGTTCCGGCCATAGTTGTTTGTGATCTTAGGGCTCTGGGCTTGGCTGAAACATGACGGTATTGCTTGGTTTCAGGCTTGACACTGCCAGGCGCCTATTGCTTGACCTCTGTTTAAATGAGGGACTTCAAGACTAGACAGCATGGCTCTTTTCAGTTTATTGCATGAAGGAGTTACACTAGTCCAAGTTAAAAGCGGACCCCAAATGGTTACATTATACAAGCTGTGAGGTTTTTAAACTTGTGACAAGGGACAGAAAGGAAATTCTACTCATTGCAAGGAAATCCTCACTTAAGCTTCAGTGAGCCACAAGCACTTAAAACCCATGAACCTTCAGCTGATCGTCCTTAGCCAGTCCAATCTGAAAAGACAAAAGGGCAAAGTTTTAAATGGGGGACAGGGAGAGTTAAAGCCTCCATTTCTAATGGCAACAACTCTGTCTTCCTGCTACTACACTGCCCAAGAGCCAGGGGTGCACACAATGGTTCAACAGAGGGTCCTCAGTTAAGAGCTACCTTTTTTGAACACTCAATGCCTTCCAAGATTCTGAATTAGTGTGAGAATGAGACTCATCAGGTATCGGAACTCAATTATATCAAGAGCTGATAATATAACGGTATTTTAGTATCAATATTCAGGAAATTCATTTTTAAAACTCATGTCCTTACAAATACAGGAACAACCCAGCATTCGGCTGATTTTACAATGCATCTATGTGCTATTCAAATTTGCATCTGTAAAGTAGATCCACAGAAACAGTAAACCGAAGGTAGACAAGTCCCTTCTGCTTTTTCCTATAAAACAGAAATAAGTCTATGTACTTTAAAACCCAACTGAGGTTTTGCTCAGCCTTATAAAGCCAACTTTTATGTCCCCAGCAGAAGTTAATAGACAGGATCTGAGATTTGCCAGCAGAGAGGCACAAATCAAGAAGTGACTGAACTCACCTCTACGAGGAACTGGCATATGTTCTTGCGTTGGTCACCCTGTAGTTGAATTACTTCTCCATATTCCGGATGCTCAATTACAGTACCATTGCAGGCAAACTTCTGCAAGCACAAAGGAAACAAAAGAAATTAGGCCTAGCAAGAGCATGAATGCATTTATCATCCCTTCTGCTAACAATACATACAACACAGATAGCACCCCCTTGTGGGCAAATCCATTATGATTTTCCCGCAAGCTCACTGAAGACCTACTTTCTTAAACGCCTTCACTAGTTTCTTTTTATCGTAATCATCAGCGATCCCTTGGACAGTAGTAAGGGTCTTCCTGCCGTTTCTCTGTTGAATTCTTATATGGATATAATCCTCAGTGCCAGCAGGAAGCAGGTCATCACCCTTACTTGCATCAGCAAAGGGGTCTGAAAAGAAAGGTTAAGCTAGTTCAGAGCTGTCAAAGATCGGATGCCACTGCCATCCCCTCCGTCCCCAGGTGTTTCGCGCGTGCGGAAAACAACACTGAAATCGTCAGGGCTTGGGCCAGGCCGAATGTGCCCTTTGCTGGCTCTCCCCGAGTAGGTCAGTCCGGGACGGCCAGCTTCCCCAGGCTCGGGGAACGCCCGGGCCTCCCGCCCTCCCAGGGAAGCCGATCACATGTCGGGGGAGTCCGGGCTGGCAGGCAGTGCCCCACCCGGCTGATGCAACCCGCCGGAACCCGAGCTCCCGAGGCGGGGCTAAGCCTCCCACCCGCATTGGTGCACACGCTTGCCACTTAGGGCTGGCACCGCCTTTCCCTCCGGATCCGTGACAACGGGTCGTGACGTGACGGACGTGACGCAATGGTGACGGGAGGGACGGGTGTGGCCCCGAGGAGGCCCGGGAGCCATTAGTAAATGCGCCACCGAGACGCCGGGCCCGCCCAAGGGCTGACCTCCCGCCTGCTCCTTCCGGTCGCGCTCAGGGTCCAACCCTGGGGCCCAGGCCTTGATCCCGCTGCCCTGCGACCCTGGACAAGTTTCCCCTGCCCGAGCTTACGAAGGCCCGGAGCTCTTGGCAGCTTCCCGGAACACGTCTCCGGGCCCGGAAGGCCCCGCTGCCCCACCCGGGCCCTCGACCTTTCCCATAGCTTACCGAAAGAGTGGAGGTTCTGGATAGCGGACATACGATACGATTCCTTTTCCTCGGTGGAAACGGCCTGCGGAAGGCGGCGGCGGCAGCGGGAGAAGGCGGGCAGGGGGGAAAGGAACGTCAGGAAGCGAGGGGGCTCAAGGGGGAAGGCTCCTGAGTCCTCGGCGGCGGCTCAGTGACTGGGGCAGATGGGCGGTGCCTGTGTTCACTTATATAGCCGCGCCTCTGACGCCAGCGCGCTGCCCTCACGTACCGGCCGCACCCACAGCGTCGTGCGCCGCTTCCAATTGGTTTGGGGGCGGGGACATGGGATGGCGCTTGCGCAGGAAGTCTGCGGCAGGAGGGCGTCCTCTTGACTCTAGGAGAGCTGGGAGGGGGAGGGAAAGCTTGATCTGTCTCGGCGCCTGCGCAGTGTGAGTGGACGGTGTGGGCGCCGAGAATACTGGCCGAAGTTTCAAGCGCGCCTACGCACTGTGTCCTTTGGTACGTTCCACCTTCTTGACCCTGTTGCATCCCTGTCTTCTCGAAAAGGGGTGTTTCATAGGGTAGATGAACACTCCGTAGAGAGGGTTTAGATGCTGAGCCTCCCAAACACGATAAATCCCCGTTGTGTCAAACCCACCTACCTACCTACCCTACTACCCACTGAGTCACAGCGGGATTTAGGGCGGCACTTTGGTTAATCAACATACAATAATATAATCAAAACGGTAACCGCATAATTTAGATTGCCATTTAGATTTATTCTAAAGTGGGTTAATCTGATCTAAAATTTTCATTTAGATTGGATTAATCCATCTAAGGAAAAAGTGTGCCCAGCTCATTGGCATGAATTCAAGGGATAGTAACTGGTTCTGGGCCCCCCCCCGAGAATAATTCTGGCACCAGAGGGCGTCCTTCATGTGGCACAGCTTGTGTGGAGTAGAGCCTTCCTAGAGTTTAGATGAAATATTTCCTTCAAAACAGTCAACCTTTCTTGCTTTCAATTTATTTATTTCAACACTCAGTGGCAGGGGTAAGTAGAGTGGTGAAAAGAGACCAGGAATTTTAGACTCAAAGGCCTCCAGGGATAGGCAGGTAAGTGGGATCAAGGAGTGCAAACAGCCAAGTGTGATGTAATGGGGTGGACTGGGGGCTGGAGTAAGAACTACAGGCTGCAGTGGCCGGTCACCTCCAGCCCATTGTGCTAGATCTTTTTCAAGAGTGCCAGGAAATCCAGGTGTTTACATAAAATCTCTTGATTTTTGAATATGGCCAATAAATTGATTTTTTTTTTTTGAGACAGAGTCTCACTTTGTCAGCCAGGCTGAGCCATAAGCCGCATCTGTGTTGGTCACTGCAAACTCGCCTCCTGGGTTCAAGCAATTCTCCTGCCTCAGCCTCCCGAGTAGCTGGGGTTACAGGCGTCCACCACCATGCCTGGCTAGTTTTTTAAAAATATTTTTAGTAGAGACAGGTTTTCACCATGTTGGCCAGGCTGGTCTTGAACTCGTGACCTCAGGTGATCTGCCTGCTCGGCCTCCCAAAGTGCTGGGATTACAGGAATAAATTGAATTTTTGATAAAACACTACAAGCCAAACAAAAATATGCATGCCCATGGACTGCTGATTTATGTCCCTGACAGTCAGGGTCACTGCCCTTGTGGAGTTGAAGGCCAGCGGGAGAGAGAGCCACTAAACAAATAATAAGATAATGAGGCTGGGCGCTGTGGCTTATGCCTGTAATCCCAGCACTTTGGGAGGCCGAGGTGGGCAGATCACCCGAGGTCAGGAGTTCGACACCAGCCTGGCCAATATGGTGAAACCCTGTCTCTACTAAAAATACAAAAGTTAACTGGGCATGGTGGTGTGTGCCTGTAGTCCCAGCTACTCGGGAGGCTGAGGCACGATAATTGTTTGAACCCGGGAAGAGGAGACTGCAGTGAGCTGAGATGGCGCCATTGCACTCCAGCCTGGGCGACAGAGCAAGACTATATCTCAAAAAAACAAAAAAGATAATGACAGATTGTGAGAGGTGCCAAAAAGGAGATAAACAGGGTGATGTGACGGGGCCAGGCTCCTTCAGATGGGGTGGTCAGAGAAGGCCTCTGGGGAGGCAACATTCCGGCTGACAGAGGGTAGGAAGGAGTCCACTGTGGGGCAGGGCATGTTCCTGCCAGAGGAAAAACTCTGGGGGAGGAAATGCTAGGTGTACCTGATATATATATGTGTATGTGTGTGTATATATATATGTATGTATATGTGTGTATGTGTGTGTGTGTGTGTGTGTATATGTGTATATATGTATATAGGTGTGTGTGTGTATGTGTGTATGTGTATATATGTGTGTGTGTGTGTGTGTGTGTGTATATATATATATATATATATATATATATATATGTATAGACAAGGTCTCATTCTGTCACCCAGACTGGCTGGAATGCAGTGGCATGATCACAGCTTACTGCAGCCTCAACTGCTTAAAGCGATCCCCCTGCCTTGGCCTCCCAAAGTGCTGGGATTACAGGCAGGAGCCAGTGTGCCTGGCCTGATACTTTGCTTTGATTCTATATTTACTAAATTAACTTGATTAATAGTTTGGTTTCCTTGACATCAGGAAGGAGGAACCATGGCTAGGTCATGGGCATCCCAGTCTCATGGTCATCCCCGTTTGAGAAGCTAAGGCCCCAGTCAGCCAACTTGGGAACGTTTACTATCAGGCGAAATTCACCCCCGATATTTCACGTAGGTTCTTTTCTATTTTCCTTAAGTGTCGGCTGGTCTGAGAAATAAAGGGACAGAGTACAAAAGAGAGAAATTTTAAAGCTGGGTGTCCGGGGGAGACATCACATGTCGGCAGGTTCCATGATGTCCCCCAAGCCGCAAAACCAGCAAGTTTTTATTAGTGATTTTCAAAAGGGGAGGGAGCCGTGACGCAAATAGGGTGTGTGGGTCACAGAGATCACATGCTTCACAAAGTAATATAATATCACAAGGCAAATGGAGGCAGGGCGAGATCACAGGACCACAGGACCGGGGCGAAATTAAAATTGCTAATGAAGTTTCGGGCACACATTGTCATTGATAACATCTTATCTGGAGACAGGGTTTGAGAGCAGACAACCGGTCTGACCAAAATTTATTAGGCGGGAATTTCCTTGTCCTAATAAGCCTGGGAGTGCTACAGGAGACGGGGGCTTGTTTCATCCCTCAGCGACGACCGTAAAAGACAGCTGTCCCCAAAGTGGCCATTTCAGAGGCCTCCCTTCAGGGATGCATTCTCTTTCTCAGGGATGTTCCTTGCTGAGAAAAAGAATTCAGTGATATTTCTCCCATTTGCTTTTGAAAGAAGAGAAATATGGCTCTGTTCCGCCGGGCTCACCAGCAGTCAGAGTTTAAAGTTATCTCCCTTGGTCCCTGAACATTGCTGTTATCCTGTTCTTTTTTCAGGGTGCCCAGATTTCATATTTTTCAAACACACATGCTCTACAAACAATTTGTGCAGTTAATGCAATCATCACGGTCCTGAGGCGACATACATCCTCCTCAGCTTATGATGATGGGATTAAGAGATTAGAGTAAAGACAGGCATAGGAAATCACAAAGGTATTGACTGGGGAAGTGATAAGTGTCCATGAAATCTTCACAATTTATGTTCAGAGATTGCAGTAAAGACAGGCGTAAGAAATTATAAAAGTATTAATTTGGGGAACTAATAAATATCCATGAAATCTTCACAATTTATGTTCTTCTGCCATGGCTTCAGCTGGTCCCTCTGTTCGGGGTCCCTGACTTCCCACAACACTTTGCACTGACAGACATGGTTCTGCTGGAAAGGGTTTGGGGAGAGAGTTTGAATGAATGAATTGGAGCTGTCCTTCCCAGTGTGCATGCAATATTTTGTCACACTAAAATATTTTTTGAGACAGAATCTTGCTTTGTCGTCCAGGCTGTAGTGAAGTGGTGCGACCTCGGCTCACCACAACTTTTGCCTCCTGAGTTCAAGCTATGCTTCTGCCTCAGCCTCCCGAGTAACTGAGATTACAGGCAGGTGCCACCATGCCCAGCTAATTTTTATATTTTGGGTAGAGAAGGGGTTTTACCACATTGCCCAGGCTGGTCTTGAACTCCTGACCTCAAGTGATCTGCCCGCCTCGGCCTCCCAAAGTGCTGGGATTACAGGCATGAGCCACCACACCCGGCCAAGACTCAATTTTTTTTTTTTTTTTTTTGAGACAGGGTCTGGCTTTGTCACTTAGGCTGGAGTGCAATGGTGCCATTATAGCTTACTGCAGACTTGAACTCCTAGGCTCAAGTGATCTGCCTCAGCCTCCTGAGTAGCTGGGACTACAGGCATGTGCTACCATAGCCAGCTAATTTTTAAATTTTGGTAGAGATGAGGTCTCACTATGTTGCCCAGGCTGGTCTTGAACTCCTAGGCTCAAGTGATCTGCCTCAGCCTCCCAAAGTGCTGGGATTACAGGCATGAGCCACCACACCCGGCCAAGACTCAATTTTTTTTTTTTTTTTTTTTTTTTTTGAGACAGGGTCTGGCTTTGTCACTTAGGCTGGAGTGCAATGGTGCCATTATAGCTTACTGCAGACTTGAACTCCTAGGCTCAAGTGATCTGCCTCAGCCTCCTGAGTAGCTGGGACTACAGGCATGTGCTACCATAGCCAGCTAATTTTTTAAATTTTTGGTAGAGATGAGGTCTCACTATGTTGCCCAGGCTGGTCTTGAACTCCTAGGCTGAAGTAATCCTTTACCTCGGCCTCCCAAAGTGCTGGGATTACAGGCATGAGCCACCGCACCAGGCCTGAGACTCAGTTCTTGACTTGCCACCAGCTTTGTGGGTGACCTGGTTTACGTCTTGGCTTCAGTTGTATGCCCCATAAAAGGAGCACTGGGTGATCTCTTCCTGGGTCTAAAGTCTGAAGCGCTGTTTTCCCAAGTTGGGAGCATTTCCAGAAGGGTCTTCCGAAGTCCACCTTCCAGTGTGGGAAGTTACCCCAGCCCCAGAAGCCCGAGGAGTAATCATGGAGGCAGGAGTAATTAGTTTGAAAGTGATATGCATGCCTGCTGTTAATGCTGGCTTCTTTATTACTGTGCTCCTGGCTCTGAGGTGCTGTCACCTGGGCAGCCAAGGGCAGGGTACAAAGCACAGGCTCTGGAGTGTCTGTATCTGAATATCATCTCCATCTTGTTGCCTGGGCAACTTAGCCCCTCCCAGCCTGCATTTTCTCCTCTGTACGACAGAGACAATAATGCCCTTCTCATAGGCTGTTGAGGGGATTTAAAGAGGAGACTATGTACAGCCAGATAAAAATGTAAAGTTATGAAACCACCATATAGATTATACCAGTTTCCCAGAGGGGAAGGGAGAGAGAGAGCCTCCAAGAGCAGCAGGGGACAGGAGTGAGCCCCTCCGAATGAGGATGGGACAGAGGTGGGCACCTCTCCATGGTGATCTCCTTGGGATGTGACAAGGGCATGGCTGTGTGGGACACCTTGGGACCCTCGACCTCAATAAAATTCTCCAAGGCCACCAACTTGTCACGGAAGCAACAGAATCTCCCTCCAGGAAGGGATTGCACCCTCTGGGAAAATAGACATCTCCATGGTAACCAAGGCAGGTAGATGATCTGGTCCAGGGGCTCCTTGTAGCTGTGGTGCTCTAGGAAACCCTGTGAGTGAGAGAGAATCCTGGGGAGGGCTGGAGCCCCTGTCATTTCCAAGGCTGGATTTCTGAGCAGCCCAGTGGGATGTTAATTGGCAAGGATCTCACTGGATTTAAAGAAAGTCCAATTAATGCCATATTTCTTGCATTCCTTATTTGGGACTTACCACCCACGTATGTAAGTGATTAGAATAGTTCCGCCTCCCCCGCTCCCATGCACATAGAATGTCCCAGTGAATGAAGGCTGCTGTTCTTACCACTTGGAGAAGGAGGGAGACCCAGGCTTGCTGCAGCTTGATCTGTAGCCTGCACAGGGTAATGATGCGATGTGCAGGTCAGGCATCAGCTGGGGTTCTGCTGGCAATACATCAATTCTTCAAACCTGCCTAGGGTAGATGCTGGGAAGGGACATGGGGGAACCTTTTTTTTTTTTTTTTTTGAGATGATGTCTTGCTCTGTCTCCCAGGCTGGAGTGTAGTGGTGCGATCTTGGCTCACTGCAACCTCCGCCTCCCGGGTTCAAGTGATTCTCCTGCTTCAGCCCCCCGAGTAGCTGGCATTACAGGCACCCACCACCACGCCTGGCAAATTTTTGTGTTTTTAGTAGAGATGGGGTTTCACCATGTTGTTCAGGCTGGTCTCGAACTGCTGACCTCAAGTGATCCGCCTGCCTCGGCCTCCCAAAGTGTTGGGATTACAGGCGTGAGCCACCACGCCACGCTGGGCCTGACATGGGGGAACTTATGGGGTGCTGGAAATGACCTTCCTCTTGATCCAGGTGGCAAAAATCTATTGAGCTGTACCCTTATGGCTCGTTTGTGTGTGTTGTGTGTGTTGTGTGTGTATGGCGGTTATATTTTATCCCCACCTCCCAACCCGGCCAGCCTTTCTTCTTCTTCTTACTTTCCCTCCCCTTGCCAGGGACCCACTTATGCCAGCCCATGGCAGGGACTTGGCTCAGTTCCTCTTTGCCTCTTTGCTGGCAGAGCATCTGTCTTCCCCATCCTACTTCCCACTCCTCTCTTTGCTCCCCTTTCAGGGAGCCCTGCAGGAGCTCCTATAGATGGGGGGAAACTTCATTTAGGAAGGGAGATAAAGACCAGAGCCCTTGGTTCCTCTCTCCCGAGCAGGGCCATCCAGGTGGCCCAACTGCGGACTCAACTGCCGAGGTGGGTGGGAGAGGATACAAAGTGCAGCCTGGGGAGGGGGAGAAGGCCAGGCCTGGCATCGGACCTCAAGGAGATCACAGCCTAGCGAGGGTTCAGACAGCGCTGCAAGGAACCAGGGGCCCAGGAAGCGTGGAGGAGGTGCCAGGCACAGGTGCACAGAGGGGTCCTGTATTCTGACTGGGCACTGAAGGAGGTGTTCTCTAGCTGAGGGCAGGTGGACGTTCCAGATGGAGGGAAGAGCATTAGACATGTTTGAGGGCAATGAGTTCAGATCTGGCCACTTTCTTGGGACAAGCTCACAGGTGTGTTTGGGTGGAGCCGTCTGCCTTGGACCTAGGCATAGGTCCTCTAGCCCTCCTTTTATTTTGTTTCATTTTTTAAACTAGTGTAACTCATATAAGGGCTGTCTCCCAAGAGTTCATCCAGCGGTAATTGAGCAGCAAGACTCATCAAGTCCTTCACTTTCACTGTGAGAGGACAGGAGGAAACACAGAGAGGGCTGGTGCCGTGTGGTGACAACCCTCACCAGTTGGGACACCCTGCTCATCCCCTTTCAGCCACACCTCTGCACACCCCCCAACACTCAGCTGTCCCCAGTGTGCAGCTCTGGCCCCAAGCACATGTCACCTGGAGGTGCCTTTCTGGGCAGCCTCCCCTCTCTTCTGCACCCACCCATCTTCCCCAAATTAATTCTAACTCTCAAAGGGCCACAGCAGCCACCTGTGACCTCTGAACCCTGGAAATGGGGCCAGTCTGAATGAGGATGTACTGTAAGTGTAAACACACACAGGGCTCTGAAGAATGAGCATGAAAAGAAACTGTAAAGTCTCACAATGCTTTATATTATATTAATTAATTAATTAATTTATTTATTTTGAGTCAGAGTTTTGCTCTTGTTGCCCAGGCTGGAGTGCAATGGCTCGATCTCAGCTCACCGTGGCCTCCACCTCCCGGGTTCAAGCGATTCTCCTGCCTCAGCCTCCCGAGTAGCTAGGATTACAGGCGTACACCACCACGCCCGCCTAATTTGTATTTTTAGTAGAGACGGCATTTCACCGTGTTGGCCTGGCTGGTCTCGAACTTCTGACCTCGTGATCCGCCCGCCTTGGCCTCCCAAAGTGCTGGGATTACAGGCGTGAGCCACCGCACCTGGGCTGTTGTTTGTTTTTGAGATGGAGTCTTGCTCTGTCGCCCAGGCTGGAGTGCAATGGCGCAATCTCAGCTCACTGCAACCCTGCCTCCTGGGTTCAAGCGATTCTGCTGCCTCAGCCTCCTGAGTAGCTGAGATCACAGGCACACATTACCTAATTAGCCCGGCTAATTTTTGTATGTTTTTGTAGAAACGGGGTTTCAGCATGTTGGCCAGGCTGGTCTCAAACTCCTCTGCTCAAGCCATTCGCGTGCCTCAGCCTCCCAAATTGTTGGGATTACAGGTGTGAGCCACTGTGCCCAGCCTTCACAGTACTTTTTATATGAATTACTTATTAAAAGAAGAATATTTTGGATCTATTATGTTAAATAAAATATTAAGTTAATTTCACTGTTTCTTTTTACTTTAAAGAAACATGGCTCCTGGGAGATTTTATTTAGTTGCATGTGTGGTGTGCGTTCTATTCCTACTGGACAGTGCTGCTCAGCAGGATGCTAGGCTGAAGCGAGCCTGCTGGCACACACATGGCAGGCCCTAGTCACAGGAACGGCTGTTCTTTCCAGCCTTCTCTGCCACCACCTGCCTCATTTCCTTGTCTCCTGCCCCCGCCTCCAGCATCTCTAGTTCCCAGTGATTTAGCTCTGCTGTGAGCTTGCATATTTCTCTCCCTGCTCCCAGTTTAGAAGACAACTTGGTGACGGTCGTACGTACCAATGTCGGGCCAAGGATGTGGAGGGAACTTTTTCCTGCTCAAGTGGCTTATTGAGTATTCACCCACCCAAACTGGGTCCCTTCCTGGGCCAACAAGGTGAAATTCTCTCCTCTTTTCACTCGCCTAGCCCAAGCTGACCGTCTGTCAGCCAGTGGACAGATACTGCCACCTGAGCATGCACTGGGGCAGTGGGGGGCATTGATTTCATCCTTTGCGCCAAACAGCTTAGCAGCTGTCCCTCTCCTGTAGATAAGACTCTTCCTGAGAGGAATTTTGTATGGTACATTTTTTTTTCCTTTTGTGAAATTTACAATGGTTGAGCTCTTGCTACGAGCTTAGCTGAGTGTTTCACACCCTGTCCCACGGAATCCTGACAAAGCTCATTAGTCCTTCTGCAGACAGAGACCTGGCAGGGTAGCGGTGGTGGCCCTCTCCTTGCTGGGCTGCCTGGTCACCCAAGAGGGACCAGGTTTCCTGAGCGAGGAACCTCTGAGATGATTCTGCTCTCATAGAGGGTTATCTGTTTTCTTGATGGAGGCCAGCATTTGGGGCATGCACCCCAATTCTCTCCGGAGCTTGGATGTGCCGTGCATATTTGGAGAGAGCCTGGGAGGCCAGTGGTACTGTGGACAATCTCATTGCAGCACACAACGTAAGATTCAAACAAATTCCCTCCCTCCCTCCCTCCCTCCCTTCCTTCCTCCCTCTTTTCTCTCCCTCTCTTTTCTCTTTTCTCCTTTTCTTCTCTCTCTCTTTCTTTCTTTCTTTCTTTCTTTCTTTCTTTCTTTCTTTCTTTCTTTCTTTCTTTTTCTTTCTTTTCTTTCTTTCCTCTCTCTTTCTGTCTGTCCTTCCTTTCCCTTCCTTCCTTCCCTCTTTCTTTCTTTCTTTCTTTTTTTTTTTTTTGAGATGGAGTCTCATTCTGTCGCCCAGGCTGGAGTGCAGTGGCACAATCTTGGCTCACTGCAACCTCTGCCTCCTGAGTTCAAGCAATTCTCTCACCTCAGCCTCTTGAGTAGCTGGGATTACAGGCACCCACGCTGATGCCCGGCTAAGTTTTGTATTTTTAGTAGAGATGGGGTTTTGCTATGTTGCCCAAGCTGGTCTTGAACTCCTGACCTCAGGTGATCTGCCCCCCTTGGCCTCTTAAAGTGCTGGGATTACAGGTGTGAGCCACTGTGCCTGGCGAGAATTGTTATTTTCTTTTACAGATGAGGATGTTACCCAGTGTAATGCCTGCGTGACATAGGTGAATTTCTACCCTGCCTTAATTCTGCTTATCTTTAGGAAACAGGATGCTTGAGGTCAAAAGCTCCCCCTCCTGACCAAACTGGCTAAGACTTGTGGGATCCAAGGCAGCTCGCTTGACCTCTGAAGAACCTCTAACTTCGTTATAACTAATTTCTGTGCTAAATGACACTCCCACCAGCACCATGACCGTTAACAATCACTATGACAAGGACCGGAAGAAACCACAAAAGCACAAAAAGGAAGACGGTACTCCAGTTTCAAGGAGTTCTCCACCTATTCCCAGAAAAGAAATGAATATTCCTCCCCTTGCTTTTAATATCCAACCCTTTCATTAAAGATGCCCTATATCTGTGACTTCCTGGCTCTCAGGAGCTGAGCCCAAGCTCCCACTTCTCAATTCCATGACCATCTAATAAAGCCTGCACTGCTTGACATTCACTTTCAGTTTTGCATATTGGTTTTGTAACACCAAACGGGGAAAGGCTTCATTTTTTGGGGACCAGCTTTGTTGGTAACAAAGATACTGAATCATAGAGAGGAATCATTTTTGCAAGATCACAGCCGGTAAGTTGCATGGCTGGAATTCAGATCCAGAGCCTGTGCCCTTGACCTGGAAGGGGTGCCTGCCCTGGAAGATTGTCTGGGTGTGGTCCAGGGCCCCATACAGGCATCCTTGTAGTCACTGCTAGTTTCCCTTCCCAGAGCTTGCGGGAGGTGCTGAATGCCCTGCCCAGGTCAGTGTGGCATTAAAGAAAAAAATTACTCATGACACTTGTTAAAGATAAAGGAAGACTTTATTCAAAGGGGAGCTATTACATTGGGGTTTTGTAGTAGAGGAGAGAGATTGGGTTTCACTTTTTCTACAATAGGGAAAATTGGGGATTTATAGCCAAGGAACAGGGTAGGGAGATTGGTGGAAAGTTACTAAGAAGTGTTGCAGCTCTTTTACCCCCGTAGTTCAATGAGTTCCGAGTTCTTTTCCCACGACTGAGAAAAATGTACATGGACAGCAGAGAGTGAGTAAGGCAGAATAGAATTTATTGAGGGACAGAAAAGCTCTCGACAGTGAGAGGGGACCCAAAAATGGGTTGCCGACCACGAGGCTGATACATTATAATTAGCATATAATAAGCAGTAAGGACACCAGAGGTTGGGTTGCTTTCTTTTTTTTTTTTTTTTTTTAGACAAAGTCTCGCTCTGTTGCCCAGGCTGGAGTGCAGTGGCACGATCTCAGCTCACTGCAACCTCCGCCTCCCAGGTTCAAGCGATTCTCCTGCCTCAGCCTCCCGAGTAGCTGGGACTATAGGCGCAAGCCACCAGGCTCCAGCTAAATTTTTTATTTTTAGTAGAGACGGGTTTCACTGTGTTGGTGAGGATGATCTCCTGACCTCGTGATATGCCCGCCTCAGCCTCCTGAAGTATTGGGATTACAGGTGCTGGCCTGGCATGGCCCAGTCAGAGGTAAGCTTTCATTTATGGGTCTTGGTTTTGCGGCTGGCTGCTGCCATCACCGTTTTTTTTTTTGTCAGAGGTCTTAGAGTGACCTGTACCTTGCAAAACCAGTCCTGTGGAACTCCTATTGCAAGACTACACAGGTTAATGGCTTAGCTCTACAATACTACCCCACTTCATTTTTAAATTTTATCTATCTATCTATCTATCTATCTATCTATCTATCTATCTATCTATCTATCATCTATCTATCTATCTATCATCTATCTATCTATCTATCATCTATCTATCTATCATCTATCTATCTATCTATCTATCATCTATCTATCTATCTATCTACTTCTAGAGACAGGATCTTGCTCTGTTGCCCAGGCCGGAGTGCAGTGGTGTGATCATAGCTCACTGCAGCCTCCAATTCCTTAAGACTGTCCCACTGCAATGCCAGCCACAAGTCGCGCTTCACATGCTTCTGGCCGGTGGTTACAAATCAGGAGTTCCCACAACCCCTCCTTGGATTTGATACTTTGCTAGAATGGCTCACAGAACTCAGGAAAATAGTTGAGTTACTAGGCCGACAGCTTATTATAAAAGAATACAACTAAAAAACAGCAGATGGCTGGGTGCAGTGGCTCACTGCTGTAACAACAGCACTTTGAGAGGCCGAGGCGGGCAGACCACTTGAGGTCAGGAGTTCAAGACCAACCTGGTCAAAACGGTGAAACCCTGTTTCTACTAAAACTACAACAATGAGCCAGGTGTGGTGGCGGGCACCTGAAATCCCAGCAACTCAGGAGGCTGAGGCAGGAGAACTGCCTGAACCTGGGAGGCAGAGGTTGCACTGAGCTGAGAGTGCACCACTGCACTCCAGCCTGGGAGACAGAGTGAGACGCTGTCTCAAAAAACAAAACAAAACCCAAAACAGGCAGGGCGCGGTGGCTCACGCCTGTAATCCCAGCACTTTGGGAGCTCAGGCGGGTGGATCACAAGGTCAGGAGATCAAGGCCATCCTGGCCAACATGATGAAACCCTGTCTCTACTAAAAATACAAAAATTAGCTGGGTGTGGTGGCGGGTGCCTGTATGTAGTCCCAGCTAGTTGGGGAGGCAGGGCAGGAGGCCAACCCCAGACCCGGGAGGGAGGTTGCAGTGAGCCAGTTGCAGCAGAACCAGCCTGGCGACAGAACCAGACTCCTTCTCAACAACAACAACAACAACAAAACAAACAACAACAACAACAACAAAAAACAAACCTGGCAGGATAGAGAAGACGCACAGGGTGAGGTGTGGAGAAGTGTGGGGAGCTTCGACATGCTTTCAGGTGCAGCATCCTCTCAACACCTGATGGGTCCTTTGGGTTTTTTTTTTTTTTTTTTTTTTTTTGAGATGGAGTCTTGCTCTGTCACCCAGGCTGGAGTGCAGTGACCCCGATCTCGGCTCACTGCAAGCTCTGCTTCCCAGGTTCACGCCATTCTCCTGCCTCAGCCTCCTGAATAGCTGGGACTACAGGGGTCACGCCACCACGCCCAGCTAATTTTTTGTATTTTTAGTAGAGACGGGGTTTCACCATGTTAGCCAGGATGGTTTCGATCTCCTGACCTCAGGTGATCCACCCACCTCCTCATGATTCTAATGTCAGAGATCCCATGTATAGGAACATGGAGATGCAGATGTTTGGTACTGAGTGTTAAGTGATTTTAGGTTACAAGGAACTGGGCCAAAGAGCAGCCCGATTAATGCTTAATTATACCTGTATTCCTATCCAGAGTTCTTGTCAACCTTATGAGGACGGCTTCAGTGTGAGTGAGGTAAACTTTACTCAGTGACCCTGAAAGAGGTGGGGAGGGCATTTACACCCCCCACACACCCACCCCATATCTCAAAAGTCTTAACTTGCTTAGCTCCTCTTGGCCTCTCTATGGGGTTGCTTTCTCCATCTAGAACCTGTTTTGTTGGCTCCTTGATCTCCTCCCAGTTGCAGACCTTCAACTTTTCTGTCTCTGGTTTTGCAGGTCAGTTTATCCCTACTCCCTGCTTGCCCCCACATGTGTACAGCCAAGACCTATTTCACTACTGGGGAGAAAGAAAAAAATAAAAGAGGGTTGCAGGTTTATAGAACCTCTAGAGAGCAGGAGTGGTTAGAAACATCCAAAATTTTCTTTCTCTCTTTTTTTCTGAGTATGGAGTCTTGGTCTGTAACCCAGGCTGGAGTGCAGTGACCCGATCTCGGCTCACTGCAACCACCCCCTCCTGGGTTCCAGCGATTCTCCTGCCGCAGCCTCTTGAGTAGCTGGGATTACAGTCATGCACCACCATGCCCCACTAATTTTTTGTATTTTGTAGAGATGGGGTTTCTTCATGTTGGCTAGGCTGGTCTCAACTCCTGATCTCAGGTGATCCACCCACCTCCTCATGATTCTAATGTCAGAGATCCTATGTATAGGAACATGGAGATGCAGATGTTTGGTACTGAGTGTTAAGTGATTTTAGGTTACAAGGAACTGGGCCAAAGAGCAGCCCGATTAATGCTTAATTATACCTGTATTCCTATCCAGAGTTCTTGTCAACCTTATGAGGACGGCTTCAGTGTGAGTGAGGTAAACTTTACTCAGTGACCCCTGAAAGAGGTGGGGGAGGGCATTTACACCCCCCCACACACACCCACCCCATATCTCAAAAGTCTTAACTTGCTTAGCTCCTCTTGGCCTCTCTATGGGGTTGCTTTCTCCATCTAGAACCTGTTTTGTTGGCTCCTTGATCTCCTCCCAGTTGCAGACCTTCAACTTTTCTGTCTCTGGTTTTGCAGGTCAGTTTATCCCTACTCCTGCTTGCCCCCACATGTGTACAGCCAAGACCTATTTCACTACTGGGGAGAAAGAAAAAAATAAAAGAGGGTTGCAGGTTTATAGAACCTCTAGAGAGCAGGAGTGGTTAGAAACATCAAAATTTTCTTTCTCTCTTTTTTTCTGAGTATGGAGTCTTGGTCTGTAACCCAGGCTGGAGTGCAATGGTGCGATCTGGGCTCACTGCAACCTCCCCTCCTGGGTTCAGCGATTCTCCTGCCTCAGCCTCCTGAGTATCTGGGAGTACAGGCATGCAGCACCACGCTCCACTAATTTTTGTATTTTTTGTAGAGATGGGGTTTCTTCATGTTGGCTAGGCTGGTCTCGAACTCCTGATCTCAGGTGATCCACCCACCTCCTCATGATTCTAATGTCAGAGATCCCATGTATAGGAACATGGAGATGCAGATGTTTGGTACTGAGTGTTAAGTGATTTTAGGTTACAAGGAACTGGGCCAAAGAGCAGCCCGATTAATGCTTAATTATACCTGTATTCCTATCCAGAGTTCTTGTCAACCTTATGAGGACGGCTTCAGTGTGAGTGAGGTAAACTTTACTCAGTGACCCCTGAAAGAGGTGGGGGAGGGCATTTACACCCCCCCACACACACCCACCCCATATCTCAAAAGTCTTAACTTGCTTAGCTCCCTCTTGGCCTCTCTATGGGGGTTGCTTTCTCCATCTAGAACCTGTTTTGTTGGCTCCTTGATCTCCTCCTTTGATCTCCTCCCAGTTGCAGACCTTCAACTTTTCTGTCTCTGGTTTTGCAGGTCAGTTTATCCCTACTCCCTGCTTGCCCCCACATGTGTACAGCCAAGACCTATTTCACTACTGGGGAGAAAGAAAAAAAATAAAAGAGGGTTGCAGGTTTATAGAACCTCTAGAGAGCAGGAGTGGTTAGAAACATCCAAAATTTTCTTTCTCTCTTTTTTTTCTGAGGCGGAGTCTTGGTCTGTAACCCAGGCTGGAGTGCAGTGGTGTGATCTCGGTTTACTACAACCTCTGCCTCCTGGGTTCAAGCGATTCTCCTGCCTCAGCCTCCTGAGTATCTGGGAGTACAGGCATGCAGCACCACGCTCCACTAATTTTTGTATTTTTTGTAGAGATGGGGTTTCTTCATGTTGGCTAGGCTGGTCTCGAACTCCTGATCTCAGGTGATCCACCCACCTCCTCATGATTCTAATGTCAGAGATCCTATGTATAGGAACATGGAGATGCAGATGTTTGGTACTGAGTGTTAAGTGATTTTAGGTTACAAGGAACTGGGCCAAAGAGCAGCCCGATTAATGCTTAATTATACCTGTATTCCTATCCAGAGTTCTTGTCAACCTTATGAGGGCGGCTTCAGTGTGAGTGAGGTAAACTTTACTCAGTGACCCCTGAAAGAGGTGGGGGAGGGCATTTACACCCCCCCACACACACCCACCCCATATCTCAAAAGTCTTAACTTGCTTAGCTCCCTCTTGGCCTCTCTATGGGGGTTGCTTTCTCCATCTAGAACCTGTTTTGTTGGCTCCGTGATCTCCTCCCAGTTGCAGACCTTCAACTTTTCTGTCTCTGGTTTTGCAGGTCAGTTTATCCCTACTCCCTGCTTGCCCCCACATGTGTACAGCCAAGACCTATTTCACTACTGGGGAGAAAGAAAAAAAATAAAAGAGGGTTGCAGGTTTATAGAACCTCTAGAGAGCAGGAGTGGTTAGAAACATCCAAAATTTTCTTTCTCTCTTTTTTTTCTGAGGCGGAGTCTTGGTCTGTAACCCAGGCTGGAGTGCAATGGTGCGATCTGGGCTCACTGCAACCTCCCCCTCCTGGGTTCCAGCGATTCTCCTGCCTCAGCCTCTTGAGTAGCTGGGATTACAGTCATGCACCACCATGCCCCACTAATTTTTGTATTTTTGTAGAGATGGGGTTTCTTCATGTTGGCTAGGCTGGTCTCGAACTCCTGATCTCAGGTGATCCACCCACCTCCTCATGATTCTAATGTCAGAGATCCTATGTATAGGAACATGGAGATGCAGATGTTTGGTACTGAGTGTTAAGTGATTTTAGGTTACAAGGAACTGGGCCAAAGAGCAGCCCGATTAATGCTTAATTATACCTGTATTCCTATCCAGAGTTCTTGTCAACCTTATGAGGACGGCTTCAGTGTGAGTGAGGTAAACTTTACTCAGTGACCCCTGAAAGAGGTGGGGGAGGGCATTTACACCCCCCCACACACACCCACCCCATATCTCAAAAGTCTTAACTTGCTTAGCTCCCTCTTGGCCTCTCTATGGGGGTTGCTTTCTCCATCTAGAACCTGTTTTGTTGGCTCCTTGATCTCCTCCCAGTTGCAGACCTTCAACTTTTCTGTCTCTGGTTTTGCAGGTCAGTTTATCCCTACTCCCTGCTTGCCCCCACATGTGTACAGCCAAGACCTATTTCACTACTGGGGAGAAAGAAAAAAAATAAAAGAGGGTTGCAGGTTTATAGAACCTCTAGAGAGCAGGAGTGGTTAGAAACATCCAAAATTTTCTTTCTCTCTTTTTTTTCTGAGGCGGAGTCTTGGTCTGTAACCCAGGCTGGAGTGCAGTGGTGTGATCTCGGTTTACTACAACCTCTGCCTCCTGGGTTCAAGCGATTCTCCTGTCTCAGCCTCATGAGTAGCTAGGTTTACAGGCGTGCACCACCACACTTGGCTAAATTTTGTTATTTTTTGTAAAGACAGGGTTTTGCCATGTTGGCCAGGCTGGTCTTGAACTCCTGGCCTCAAGTGATCCTCCCACCTTGGCCTCCCAAAGTGCAGGGATTACAGGTGTTAGTCACTGCACCCGGCCGAAATTTTTATTTCAATTTTTAAATTATACATTTAAACTGTAGGAGATCAGAATATGCCACCCCAAAATATGACTGTAGACCAGAATATACTTAAATATGCCTAGCGGCATGTAAAGTTGTTGAACTGATTTTAACAAAAACTACGATTAAAGCGAACAGGATATCGTGTTTAATGAACAGACCCAGGAAATGTCCTGATGTACCAATACCTTAAGAAACAAGGCCGCGCGCAGTGGCTCACACCTGTAATCCCAGCACTTTGGGAGGCTGAGGCTGGCAGATCACCTGAGGTCAGGAGTTTGAGACCAGCCTGGCCAACATGGTGAAACCCCGTCTCTACTAAAAATACAAAAAATTAGCCGGGCGTGATGGCACACACCTGTAATCTCAGCTACTCAGGAGACTGAGGCAGGAGAATTGCTTGAACTTGGGAGGTGGAGGTTGTAGTGAGCTAATATCATACCACTGTACTCCAGCCTGAGTGACAGAGCCAGACTCGGTCTCAAAAACAAAAACAAAAACAAAAAAAAGCATTCTTAGAGCATTCTTAGTGTGAGTTTTGCTTTAAAGATAAAGATAATATATTAGAGGCCGGGCGTGGTGGCTCACGCCTGTAATCCCAGCACTTTGGGATGCCGAGGTGGGTGGATCATGAGGTCAGGAGATTGAGACCATCCTGGCTAACACGATGAAATCCCGTTTCTACTAAAAATACAAAAAAATTAGCCGGATGGCCCCGGGGCGCCTATGATGGCAGATACTCAGGAGGCGAGGCAGGAGAATTGCTTGAACTTGGGAGGCTGAGGCTGGCAGATCACCTGAGCGCAGGAGTTTGAGACCAACCTGGCCAACATGGTGAAACCCGTCTCTACTAAAAATACAAAAAAAAAAAAAAAAAGATAATATATCAGATAATAATAGATTCTTGCAGAAGACAGTAGTAACACAAGGACCCAGCTGATAAAACAGGATGCACTAAAGAAGCCAGACAAAACCCACCCAAACTAAGATGGCAATGAATGTGACCCCTGGTCATCCTCACTGCTCATTATATGCTAATTATAGTACATTAGCATATGCTAAAAGACACTCCCACCAGCACCGTGGCAGTTTATAAATGCCATGGCAATGCCCGGAGGTTGCCCAATATGGTATAAAAGGAAGAAGAACCTTCAGTTCCAGGAAATCCCTGCCCCTTTCCCAGAAAACTGATAAATATTCTACTCTATATTTATCATGAGATCAACAAATATCCATAAAAATAACCAACCAGCAGACCTTGGGGCTGCTCTGCCTATGGAATAGCCATTTTTAAATTTCTTTGCTTTCTTAATAAACTTGCTTTCACTTTACTCTGTGGACTTGCCCTGAATTCCTTGCTGCAGCAGCTCCAAGAACCCTCTCTTGGGGTCTGGATCAGGACTCAGGACCACTTTCTGGTAACAGAAGTATTCTAGGTGTTAAAAGATAAACTGGTGCTGGGTGCGGTGGCTCACGCCTGTAATCCCAGCACTTTGGGAGGCTGAGATGGGTGGATCACGAGGTCAGGAGATAGAGACCATCCTGGCTAACATGGTGAAACCCGTCTCTACTAAAATACAAAAAATTAGCCAGGCGTGGTGGCGGTGCCTGTAGTCCCAGCTACTTGGGAGGCTGAGGCAGGAGAATGGCATGAACCCGGGAGGCAGAGGTTGCAGTGAGCTGAGATCGCGCCACTGCACTCCAGCCTGTGCGACAGAGCGAGACTCCGTCTCAAAAAAAAAAAAAAAAGATAATATATCAGATAATAATAGATTCTTGCAGAAGACAGTAGTAACACAAGGACCCAGCTGATAAAACAGGATGCACTAAAGAAGCCAGACAAAACCCACCCAAACTAAGATGGCAATGAATGTGACCCCTGGTCATCCTCACTGCTCATTATATGCTAATTATAGTACATTAGCATATGCTAAAAGACACTCCCACCAGCACCGTGGCAGTTTATAAATGCCATGGCAATGCCCGGAGGTTGCCCAATATGGTATAAAAGGAAGAAGAACCTTCAGTTCCAGGAAATCCCTGCCCCTTTCCCAGAAAACTGATAAATATTCTACTCTATATTTATCATGAGATCAACAAATATCCATAAAAATAACCAACCAGCAGACCTTGGGGCTGCTCTGCCTATGGAATAGCCATTTTTAAATTTCTTTGCTTTCTTAATAAACTTGCTTTCACTTTACTCTGTGGACTTGCCCTGAATTCCTTGCTGCAGCAGCTCAAGAACCCTCTCTTGGGGTCTGGATCAGGACTCAGGACCACTTTCTGGTAACAGAAGTATTCTAGGTGTTAAAGATAAACTGGTGCTGGGTGGGGTGGCTCATGCCTGCAATCCCAGCAGTTTTGGAGGCTGAGGTGGGTGGATCACCTGAGGTCAGGAGTTTGAGACCAGCCTGGCTAACATGGTCTCTACTAAAAATACAAAAATTAGCCAGGCGTGGTGGCAGGCGCCTGTAATCCCAGCACTTTGGGAGGCTGAGGCAGGAGAATGGCATGAACCCAGGAGGCAGAGCTTGCGGTGAGCTGAGATCACGCCACTGCACTCCAGCCTGAGCGACAGAGCGAGACTCCGTCTCAAAAAAAAAAAAAAGATAAACTGGCATATTAGAATTTTAAAGAGCTGGCCAGGTGAGGTGGCTCATGCCTGCAATCCCAGCAGTTTTGGAGGCTGAGGTGGGAGGATTACTTGAACCCAGCAGTTCAAGACCAGCCTGGACAACATAGTGAGACCTCGTCTCTTCAAAAACAAAACAAAACAAAACAAAACAAAAAAAGTGCTAATTTGAGCAGACGGCGATTCATGAATCAGGTAGACTGGGGGATGAATCCCAGACTGGGGGATTCTGGTGTTTCAGAGCATAAAGGAAAAATTGTATAGGGCAAAGAAACTATTTGATTGGTTCAAATGCAGATTATTCCCATGGAAAGTCCCTTGCTAGTAGTAACTTGTGGTGGTTTCTGATTAGTTAAACCCATCTGTACTGAGATGGGTTTTGATTTACTTACATAGAAACCCAGGGCACAAGGCCAGGCACGGTGGCTCACGCCTGTAATCCCAGCACTCTGGGAGGCCGAGGTGGGTGGATCACCTGAGGTCAGGAGTTTGAGACCAGCCTGGCGAACATGGAAAAACTCCACCTCTACTAAAAACACAAAAAATTAGCCAGGCGTGGTGGCAGGCGCCTGTAATCCCAGCTACTCGGGAGGCTGAGGCAGGAGAATCGCTTGAACCTGGGAGGTGGAGGTTGCAGTGAGCTGAGATTGCATCACTGCACTCCAGGCTGGGCGACAAGAGTGAAACTCTGTCTCAAAAAAAAAAAAAAAAAAAGAAACCCAGGGCACTAGAGTGGCCTCAGTCTAATGGCCTCCCAATTATTTTAACACACGTAATAAATGAAGAAGATGAGCCACCGTGCCGGCCCTAAATCTCATCTTGAATTCCCACATGTTATGGTGGGGACCCAGTGGCAGGTAATTGAATGATGGGGGCGAATCTTTCCCATGCTGTTCTCTTGATAGTGAATAAGTCTCACAAGATCTGATGTTTTTTTAATTATTATTATTATTATACTTTAAGTTCTAGGGTACATGTGCACAACATGCAGGTTTGTTACATATGTATCCATGTGCCATGTTGGTGTGCTGCACCCATTAACTTGTCATTTAGCATTAGGTATATCTCCTAATGCTATCCCTCCTCCGTCCCCCCAACCCACAACAGTCCCCGGTGTGTGATGTTCCCCTTCCTGTGCCCATGTGTTCTCTTTGATCAATTCCCACCTGTGAGTGAGAACATGTGGTGTTTGGTTTTTTGTCCTTGCGATAGTTTGCTGAGAATGATGGTTTCCAGCTTCATCCATGTCCCTACAAAGGACATGAACTCATCATTTTTTATGGCTGCCTGATGTTTTTTTAAAGAGGAGTTTCCCTGGACAAGTTCTGTCTCTTTACCTGCCACCATCCATATAAGACATGACTTGCTTCTCATTCTGCCATGATTGTGAGGCCTCCCCAGCCATGCGGAACTGTAAGTTCATTAAACCTCTTTCTTGGCCGGACGCCAAGTGTAATCCCCACACTTTGGGAGGTCGAGGCAGGTGGATCACGAGGTCAAGAGATCGAGACCATCCTGGCCAACATGGTGAAACCCTGTCTCTACTAAAAATACAAAAATTAGCCAGGCGTGGTGGCAGGCGCCTGTAATCCCAGCTACTCGGGAGGCTGAGGCAGGAGAATCGCTTGAACCCGGGAGGCAGAGGTTGCAGTGAGATGAGATCGCGCCACTGCACTCCAGCCTGGTGACAGAGCAAGACTCTGTCCCCCCCAAAAAAAAAAAAAAGCGTAAAAACAAAAACAAAAAAAACCCTTTTTCTTTTGTAAATTGCTCAGTCTAGGGTATGTCGTTATCAGCAGCACGAGAATGAACTAATACACCGGGCATGGTGGCACATGCCTGTGGTCCCAGATACTTGGGAGGCTGAGGTGGGAGGATCCCCTGAGCCTGGGAGGTCGAGGCTGCAGTGAGCTGTGATTGTGCTCTCTCACTGCACTCCAGCTTGGGTGAGAGTGAGACCCTTTCTCCAAAAAATAAAATAAAATAAAATAAGAAATTATGCCATTTGATTGTCAGTCTTTTCCCAACCCCTAATGAATGAATGAAAGGATCCAGGCATCTATCATCAAAGGCTGCTAAAGTCACAAAAAGAGAACTCTATACTTCCTGCACCACCTAGGAATTGTCCCTGTGGAGAAGGGGGAGCAGGAAATCCTGAATCTGATCAAGGCTTCAGGTCTAACAATCAATTTACAGGCAATACAAAGGACAGAGGAACAGGTGAAACCACACCAGGGGAATGCAATCAGCAAACTCGACACTGCGGAAACTACAGGACAAATGATCTGTTTCTTCAACAAATAAATTGCAAGGGGGAAGGAAACATGATGGAGGAGTTACATACAGTAAAGATGGGGTTTCTACATGTTGGTCGGGCTGATCTCGAACTCCTGACCTCAGGTGATCCGTCCACCTTGGCCTCCCAAAGTGCTGGGATCACAGGCGTGAGCCACTGTGCCCAGCCACTAGTCCCCTTTTGTTAGGCATCTAAATTGTTTCCAATCCCGTGTTCTCTCAACAGCCCTGGGATGAACATCGTTGTAGATCATTCAACATGAAAATCTTTCCGTGTTTCTTAGGACAAAGTCTTTGAAGTGGGGTTTCCAGGTGAAAAGATAAGCATATCTTTTTTTTTTTTTTTTTTTTTGAGATGGAGTTTTGCTTTTGTTGCCCAGGCTGGAGTGCAATGGCATGATCTCGTAACCTCCGCCTCCCCAGTTCAAACGATTCTCCTGCCTCAGCCTCCCAAGTAGCTGGGATTACAGGCATGCACCACCACGCTCGGCTAATTTTTTTTTTTTGAGACAGGGTCTTGCTCTGTCACCCAGGCTGGAGTGTAGTGGCATGATCCTGGATCACTGCAACCTCCGCTTCCCGGGTTCAAGCGATTCTCCTGCTTCAGCATCCCAAGTAGCTTGGATTACAGGTGCCTGCCATCATGCTGGCTAATTTTTGTATTGTTAGTAGAGACGGGGTCTCACCATGTTGGCCGGCTGGTCTTGAACTCCTGACCTCAAATAATCCACCCACCTCGGCCTCCCAAAGTGCTGGGATTACAGGCGTGAGGCACCGTGCCTGGAAATTTTGTATTTTTAGTAGAGACGGATTTCTCCATGTTGGTCAGGCTGGTCTCGAACTCCTGACCTCAGGTGATCCACCTGCCTCTGCCTCCCAAAGTGCTAGGATTACAGGCATGAGCCACAGAGCCCGGTGATAAGCATATCTTTAAGGTATGTACCTCACTGACCTGCAGAGGGAAATTGGTTCACCTTCCCTCCAGCAGCCCATGAAAGATCCTTGCCTCTGTCACCTGGTCACTTCTGAAACTCTTGTCTTCCTTGCCTTCTATGATCCTCTCTCAGATCTCTGCGAAATGCTTCATGAATCTTAGTTCATCACATCACTCAATGAGGCAGGTACTTTTATTATCACCATTTAGAGATAGAGAAATGGCTAAGAAAGTGTAAGTAACCAGCCCAAGGACACACAGCTCCTAATAAGCTGTGATTGGCACAGAGAGCTGCCTGGTGCCAGGGCCTGGCCTCCTACCCTCTGGCTGTGTCAATGGGCAGCTCTTTCTCTGCCTTCTCTGCTGCTCCTCTTCTCTCTCTACATTGTCCCCAACTTCTGTTTCCTGCTCCCTTGGGTCTCTCATTCCTTTCTTCTGCAGCAAACTTGTCTCCCACTAGCTCTATAAAGATTCCTGCTGGGCATGGTGGCTCACACCTGTAATCCCAGCACTTTGGGTGGCTAAGGCGGGCAGATCATGAGGTCAGGAGATTGAGACCATCCTGGCCAACATGGTGAAACCTCGTCTCTACTGAAAATACAAAACAATTAGCTGGGCCCGGTGGCGCGCTCCTGTAATCCCAGCTACCCAGCAGACTGAGGCAGGAGAATCACTTGAAACTGGGAGGCAGAGATTGCAGTGAGCCAAGATCGCGCCACTGCACTCCAGTCTAGCGACACAGTGAGACTCTGTCTCAAAAAAAAAAAAAAAAAAAGATTCCTAAAGTTGCACATTAGTTCAATTCAGCTCTCATGGGTTTATATTTCCAGATATCTCTCCAGAGAGGGTGTTAGAATCACAGCAGCTCAGTGAACCAGAAACATCTCTGGTTCAGCTACTCGGGAGGCTGAGGCATGAGAATTGCTTGAACCCAGGAGGCAGAGGTTGCAGTGAGCCGAGATCATGCCACTGCACTCTAGCCTGGGTGACAGAATGAGACTGTCTCAAAAAAACACACAGAAACATCTCCGGGGCAAGGGTCCTTGGGCCAGGGCTTTGTTCTCGGGAGCTTCCCGCCTGGCTAAGTCCCTTCACCCATCTGATTCTCAGTTCCTTCCTGTGTAAAAGTGGGCATGAAAACACACAGGATTGAAAAATAGTATTTATTTATTTCTTTTTTGAGACAGGGTCTCACTCTGTTGCCTAGGCTGGAGTGCAGTGGCACCATCTTGGCTCACTGCAACCTCCACCTCCTGGGTTCAAGTGTTTCTCTTGCCTCAGCCTCCCAAGTAGCTGGGACTACAGGTGCATGCCACCATGCCTGGCTAATTTATGTATTTTTAGTAGAGACGGGGTTTTGCCATGTTGGCCAGGCTGGACTTGAACTCCTGACCTCAGGTGATCCGCTCACCTTGGCCTCCTAAAATTCTGGAATTACATGCATAAGCCACCGTGCCTGGCCCCCACCGATGTTTAATAAACATCTCAAACTCCATATGGCTCAGACTGAGCCCCTAATCTCCCAGCACTGAACAGCTCCTGCCCACAACCTTCCCATTGTTCATGGCAGCTCTATCCTCTCAGTAATAGCATTCTTGACTCCTCCACCCACTACAGTTTGTTGGGACGTCTGGGGGCTTTCCTTGCATGTTAGCTCCAGTGTCTGGTTGCTTCTTGCCACCTGTACATCATTTTCAAGCCTACAGTTCAGTGTAGGGTTCCTTTGCTCCACTCTGATCTGAGCCACCATCCTCTCTCGCCTGGACTATTGCAGTAGTTTCCTCATCTCCCAGTGGGTCTCACTCCTGTCCCTGCTCCCTGGCACCTTCATTCCACACAGCAGCCACAGTCTTCACCACGTTCTAGGAGGCCCCCTGTGATCCAGTGCCTGTGACTCCGCTCAGCTCATTTCAACTACTCGGCCTTCCGTCCCCACTCCAGCCACACCAGCCCCCTAGCTGGGCCTAGAGCATGTCAGAAATGCTCCCACCTTGGGGTCTGGAAGCTTCCCTCCAGATATCTCCATGACTTTCTTTCTCAAAGTCTAAGGTTTTGCTAACATAGCACTTTTGTATGAGGCCTTTCCTGACCTCTCTTATTTATTTATTTTTTTTGAGATGGAATTTCCCTCTTGTTGCCCAGGCTGGAGTGCAGTGGCGCGATCTCGGCTCACCACAACCTCCGCCTCCTGAGTTCAAGTGGTTCTCCTGCCTCAGCCTCCCAAGTAGCTGGGACTACAGGTGCATGCCACCATGCCTGGCTAATTTTTGTATTTTTAGTAAAGACGGGGTTTTTCCATGTTGGCCAGTCTGGTCTCAAACTCCTGACCTGAGGTGATCCACTTGCCTCGGCCTCCCAAAGTGCTGGGATTACAGGTGTGAGTCCCCGTGCCCAGCCTTGACCTCCCTATTTTGAATTGTACCCCTCCCCACAGTCTTCCTCCACTCCCTTTTTCTGCATTACTGCTCATTTCCCTCCAGGACATCATCTCCTACACCCTGTAATTTACTTATTTATTTTGGCTGTTAGTTACTATCTGTCTCCCTCACTGCAATCTAACACCGTATTCACTGAAGTCCCCCAACGGAGTGAAGGACGTGCCATCCCCAAATATGCCAAATTGGCATAGTGATTATTTTGAGCTGAAAGTATTGGAGAAATTGTAGTTTCAGAAAGGGCGAGCTGTCTCCACCTTTGGAACCTTTTGCACCATCTTCTATTTTGGGCGGTATCTGTCGCCGAGTTGAGTGTTGGGTCATTTGAAGGCCATCCTACCGAACTGTAAGCTCTTTCAGGGCACGGGCTGCGTCTTGTCCCTTTCTATGTCCCTTGTAGCCTCAGCACGGGGCCGGGTTTCACTCAACCCAAGGGTGACCTGGCATTTCAGGTTCAATGCAGAGCAGCCTGACAGTCACACTTCCTGCAATGGCCACATGATGGCAGCACAGACCGGGTTTCGACACCCAGGCGCGCCTCCCGCACCCACAGCACTTTCTCGGCCCCTAATCAGGTGAGTCCCCGTGCCCAGCCTTGACCTCCCTATTTTGAATTGTACCCCTCCCCACAGTCTTCCTCCACTCCCTTTTTCTGCATTACTGCTCATTTCCCTCCAGGACATCATCTCCTACACCCTGTAATTTACTTATTTATTTTGGCTGTTAGTTACTATCTGTCTCCCTCACTGCAATCTAACACCGTATTCACTGAAGTCCCCCAACGGAGTGAAGGACGTGCCATCCCCAAATATGCCAAATTGGCATAGTGATTATTTTGAGCTGAAAGTATTGGAGAAATTGTAGTTTCAGAAAGGGCGAGCTGATCTGTCTTTTCCTGTATGCAGTAAGCCATAAAGATTCCTCTGGGAGGTCCCTTCCCCGGATGAGAAATTAGCTCTTATTCTCACAGACTGGGAAGTGAGGCTGCAACAGACCTGAATAAATAAACTTTCCAGGCTGGGTGCAGTGGCTCACACCTGTAATCCCAGCACTTTGGGAGGCTGAGGTGTGTGGATCATCTGAGGTCAGGAGTTCGAGACCAGCCTTCAGAGACCAGCTCTGGCCCTCCCAGATGCCTCCGTCTGCCCCACCCTGGGCACTGGAGGACCTGGCCATGCTGCTCTCCCCTTCACAGTTGACCTAGACTTGGGACAAGCTGGATTCCTGAGAATCCGTGTTTCCTGCTCCTGTGCCTTTGCTCAGGCTGGTCCCTCCGCCTGGAGCGCCTTCCTTCATCTCTGTTTGCCCCAGTCCCGCCTGCCCTGTAAGGCCCAGTCTCGACATGGCTTTGCTGCAGGAGGGCTTTCCCAATATGCTTCGGGGCAGGCTGTCTCCACCTTTTGGAACCTTTTGCACCATCTTCTATTTTGGGCGGTATCTGTCGCCGAGTTGAGTGTTGGGTCATTTGAAGGCCATCCTACCGAACTGTAAGCTCTTTCAGGGCACGGGCTGCGTCTTGTCCCTTTCTATGTCCCTTGTAGCCTCAGCACGGGGCCGGGTTTCACTCAACCCAAGGGTGACCTGGCATTTCAGGTTCAATGCAGAGCGGCCTGACAGTCACACTTCCTGCAATGGCCACATGATGGCAGCACAGACCGGGTTTCGACACCCAGGCGCGCCTCCCGCACCCACAGCACTTTCTCGGCCCCTAATGGGTACCCAGTCCCAGCTACTTGGGAGGCTGAGGTGTGTGGATCATCTGAGGTCAGGAGTTCGAGACCAGCCTTCAGAGACCAGCTCTGGCCCTCCCAGATGCCTCCGTCTGCCCCACCCTCGGCTGCTGCGCTGTGCCAGCAGGTCCCGCAGGGCTTTGCAGTCCTCACTCAGGTCTTCCATTCAAGAAATGTTCATTGACTGATACTGAGCAGGCCACTGGGGTGAGTGGTCAATAAGACCCAGCCGCCACACTGAGGTAAAGTTGGTGGGGAGACAGACCACAACGGTGGGCAAGGGGGTGGGGTTTATCCGTCTCAAAAAAAAAAAAAATAGATAAATAAAATATGAGTCAAATGTATGTATGGATTAAACTGCTTTATTTACTATAAAGTCTGTACATATATGAGCAATAACTATTAATTCCTCTTTTATTAATGTATTCTTTCTGGCTTCCTGAAGGACATCTTCACTGGGATGTTCTGCCTGGAACTTAAACCCCAGCCCTGGTCTCCCCTGCGTGGCCCCTGACTTCCCAGCTTTGCCAGTGGCACCACCATCCGCGTCGCTCATGTCTCCTCCTGTTCTCCTTCCTTCCTAATTGCTCTGAAACCTCACCCATGTGCCCTATCCACTCCTCCGTTCCCCAGGTATCATGCTCTTTTCCTGGACAGACTTCTGGTCAAGCTGCTGGCTTGCTCAAAGACCTTTGTTGGCCGCGTGGCCTAAAGCGTTAAGTGAAACCTCCCACCTGGGCACTGGAGGACCTGGCCATGCTGCTCTCCCCTTCACAGTTGACCTAGACTTGGGACAAGCTGGATTCCTGAGAATCCGTGTTTCCTGCTCCTGTGCCTTTGCTCAGGCTGGTCCCTCCGCCTGGAGCGCCTTCCTTCATCTCTGTTTGCCCCAGTCCCGCCTGCCCTGTAAGGCCCAGTCTCGACATGGCTTTGCTGCAGGAGGCTTTCTAATATGCCGGGCAGGCTGTCTCCACCTTTTGGAACCTTTTGCACCATCTTCTATTTTGGGCGGTATCTGTCGCCGAGTTGAGTGTTGGGTCATTTGAAGGCCATCCTACCGAACTGTAAGCTCTTTCAGGGCACGGGCTGCGTCTTGTCCCTTTCTATGTCCCTTGTAGCCTCAGCACGGGGCCGGGTTTCACTCAACCCAAGGGTGACCTGGCATTTCAGGTTCAATGCAGAGCGGCCTGACAGTCACACTTCCTGCAATGGCCACATGATGGCAGCACAGACCGGGTTTCGACACCCAGGCGCGCCTCCCGCACCCACAGCACTTTCTCGGCCCTAATGGAGTACCCGGTCCCCTGGAGATGTGCAGGAGGGTCCCCTCTCTAGGGCTGGGGGTTTTAGGGCTGGGGAAGAGGCACCGGGGCAGAGCCTCTGGACCCCACCTGGAGTCCTGTAGTGAGTGCGTTTCCTCCCCTTCCCGGTGGCCCCTTTTCCAAGAGAGAACTTGCGGAGGGGGGAGGGGGGAGGGGGGAGGGAGGGAGTGGGGGAGGAAGGTGCACTAGGGAGGGAGTCGGCAGGTTTGGGTCCTGGTTCTGTGCTGCGGTCCTGGGCAGGTGTGGTGTGTAACGGGAAAGGGCCTGTCACAAAGCGTGGCAAATGTGCTCGTGGCAGATGCCCACGAACGTTTGTCTCCCTGTCCTCTGGCCTCCACCTCCCCTGCAATTTTCCCAAAGGCAAAATGATGGGTTGGACAAACGATCCGAAGTGCAGCCACGTTCGCTGCGCATGGGGCAAGGTGGGGGGGTGGGGGTTAGGGCCCCAGATCGCTCTGCTCCCATCTCAAGGCCCCCGCTTCTGGAGGCAGGGTTAGCTCCATGTAGGCAGAGGAAACTCCCCGGGTTTCTTAGGATTCTTGCTGCGTGACCTTGGGAAGTCCCCGCACGCCTCTGGCTGCAGCTGCCGCCTGTGAAAGAAGGGGCTACACTTCCTGGATGGTGGAAGGTTGCTAAGGTAACCACAAAGTGCCCGGTCAGCAGCAGCTGCCGTCATCATCATAGTTATTATTATTAGGGTTTCGTCCTGTGCCAGCATTTGACAATTCTAACCCCACCTGGAGGCCTGCTAAGAAGAGCAGGCGAGGGCTGGTGCTCATTTAGGGATGCCTAAAATGTTTGCAGGGGGAGCAAGAGAGAGGAAGGACAAAGGATGTTCATGAAGGTCAAAGACCTGGGTTTGGGGCTTCCCGGGGCTAGGGGGTGCGGAGGGAGGGCCCCAGATCGCGCCTTCTCCCTGTAGGTCTGGTCCCGGGGTCGCGGCGCACGTGCGCAGGAGGAAGCCGTGGGCCCGGCCAGCAGAGGGCGCCGCGAGCACCACGCCCGGGCTTAGCTGTGCGGGGCTCCGCCTTGCTGCGCAGTGGGCAAGCTGGCCGGGCTGCGGGTAGGGGGAGCTGTCACCGTTTTCGGTTGTTGGTCGGTGTCCTGTATGGCATTGTGGGTTTGCCTGTAACCACCACATGTTCATTCATTCATTCATTCATTCATTCATTCATTCAACTAGCAGGATCAAGCACCCACAAGTTTCAGCCACTGCTGGGAGTAAAGAGGGGAACGAGGTGCATGCTGGAGAACCCGCACCCACCATCCGGGTGACAGAGGTCAGCCCAGGGTTGGGGGAGCTTGGAGGAGGGGCCGCCTACCTGGAGAGAACAGGCGAGCCAGACAGAAGGCAGGAAGCACAGAGAGCCGGCCCGCAGCTTGGCAACGTGCGGAGCTGAACAGAGCAAGAGCTGTTTGGGGCCATGCTCTCGAACAGTGGCCCAGGGCCGGCAATGTCGAAGCCATGATGAATCCAAGGCTAAACTACAGCAGACACAACGGCTGTCCCTAAGGGGGTTATAATTGTGTGAGTGTGTGTGTGTGTGTGTGTGTGTGTGTGTGTGTGTTTGGGGTGGGGGGCACTGGGGGTGGGAGGCTGGGGCGTGTAGGCAAATACCAGGACTGGAAAAAGTAGAGTCCTAGGATCTCGACCCTCCTAGGCCGGCAGGGGTGTCTTGCTGCCTCCCTGTGAAGGTAGGTGGGCTGCATGGGGAAGGAGGGCCAGGTATGTGAGTGGGGGAGTGGACAGAGGGGTGGGGTAGGAACCAAGGGCAGCAGGGAGTCCAGGTGGGAGCAGTGGGGATGGGGATAGAGCAGACAGTCTGGTGGGAGAGTGAGGGGTGGCAGGGGGACAGTGGGGAGAGGGTGGCAAAGACTGCTTGAGCCTCTGAGCCTAAGTTAACTCAGAGGGCAGTGAGGACAGAGACAATGGGAAAAAAGAATAAAGTGAAGACCATCTTGGTTCCATCATGAGGAGTAGAGTGCCTTGATCAAGGAGGTGATGATGGTTCCATGTGTCCTGGGTAGGTCAGAGAGCAGGACCTGAGAGAATTAGAACTGGTGGCAGCCTTTCAGGCCATCTTATCTGATTCCTTTTTCTTATATATGGGGAAACTGAGGCTCAGAGAAGGGAAGGAAAGGCTACTCCCCCCAGAACAGAGTTCAGCTCTTAGTGGCACATTTTTTTTTTTTTTTTTGAGATAGCATCTTGCTCTGTTGCCCTGGCTGGATTGCAGTGGCTCAGTCATAGTTCACTGCAGCCTTAACCTCCTGGGCTCAAGTGATCCTCCATCAGCCTCCTGAGTAAGCTGAGACTACAGATGCATGCCACCATGCCCGGCTAATTTTTAATTGTTTTGTAAAGGTGTGGGGGAGTCTCCCTATGTTGCCCAGGCTGGTCTCAAACTCTTAGGCTCTAGCAATCCTACAGCCTCAGTCTCCCAAAGTGCCAGGATTACAGGCTCAAGCTGCCATGCCCCGCCCTGGTGGCACATTTTAAAATGCAGAACACCGACTGATAGGAGCTTTTCTGGAAAAGCTCAGCTGGGGATAAACCATGTCATTGTCACCACCGAGTACCTAATGGATGCTAAGCACTTCCCAACACTATCCCTCTTACATGTGCAGCCCTGAAGTCAGTGATCCATCTTTTACAGAGGAGAAAGTGGAGGTTCAGAGAGGTTAAGTAAGAGACAGACAACACAGCTGGTAAGGGCTTGAGCTGGGATTCACATCCAGAGTGCCCTCCCGCCTACCCTGTATGAGGGCCTCTGCCAGGGAACAGCCAGTGAGGCCGTTACAGGGTGAGGGGCTGTGCTGGGGGCAGGGAAGCACCTCCATCTGTGTGTATGCCTCAGGATCCTGTGGGCAGGGGAGGCATCAATTTCACTCAGAATGAACTTTCCAGCCAGCAGAGCCTCCCAGTCACAGAGTGGGCTCCACTAAGGAGCAGAATGTGCTCTGTCTCCTCCCAGGACAGGCAGTGGCCCCCTGTTGCCCCAGAGCAAGAGCAGATGCTTTAACTTTGCAGATCCACCCAGCATTGGAGGATCTGCCTGGCTCAGCCCCCTTCTCTCTCCAGCTCTGCCTCACCTCCTCTCCCCATCACCCTCTGCATTCCTGCCAGTCAGTCCTTCTTTCAGCCACTTTCTGGGTATACCCCTCAGCTCTGGAACTTTGCACATGTGGTTCTTCCACCCTGGCAGCTAGACGACCCATTCTCAGGCCACTGGAAGCCTTCCATGATATCCAACAAGGTCAAGTCGCTGCCCATATGTGCTGCTCAAGTGGCTTCTCTGCCTCTTCAAATATGCCTCATCACACCTTGTGAATGATTGGTTAGTCACTTCCACGAGGGCAGGACTGCTTTGCCTGTTTTCAGGTGTTTCTCCAGCACCCGGCACCGCACACTGTGTAGTGCTCAAGAAGAGTTTGCTGAAAGAATGAATAACGGATGAAGAAAGAATGATGAAGTACTCAAGGCCAAATGCACGGGGGAAGGGACTTAAGTCAGCTGACCTTCACATCCCCTCCATCATCGTTTGGCCATAGTTCATGGTCTTTGATCAATTCCCTAGGGGTTAGAGATTCACAGCCACAGTTAATAAACATTTGAGATCTGTCAGGTGTTTTCTCACCGATCGAATAATAAGTAGGGGCTGGGCGTGGTGGCTCACGCCTGTAATCCCACCACTTTGGGAGGCCTAGGCGGGCGGATCATCTGAGGTCAGGAGTTCGAGACCAGCCTGGTCAATATGGCAAAACCCCGTCTCTACTAAAAACACAAAAATTAGCCGGCGTCGTGGGTGCCTGTAATCCCGGCTACTCTGGAGGCTGAGACAGGAGAATAGCTTGAACCCGGGAAGCGGAGGTTGCAGTGAGCCGAGATAAAAAAAAAAAAAAAAGGGACAAAGTGAAACTTTTTCAATGGATATTAGCTTGGAGGCTTCAAGCCCTGCCTGGAATACTTTGCGCGCTGGTCGTTGCCACACCTGGCTGGACCAGCAGGGCCTCTCTTGGAACTCACGTGAGCTTTTGCTCACAGGATCTGGGCTCCCAGCTGCGCTTCTAGAAATGGCCACCAGGTGGTGGCAGAAGCTAAGAGTCCGGGCTTAGGGCACGCCGGCTCAGCCCCGGACCACCGGCAGGGGGCGCGACTGCTCCGCCAGGTGAGCGGGCGCAGCAGAGGTGGGCCAGGTGTACCTGCTGGGCTAAGGGGCGCTGGGTGTGTCCCACCAGGAGTGGGTGGAGGAGGAGGTCCTAACAGCAGCAGGGAAGGAAGGCTGGGTGGCCCCTTTACTCTTCTTTGTACAGTGGGGACTTGACCCCTACTTCCTGGGATTTATAGAAAAACTGAAGGTCTGTAAGGTCTCTATCGCAGCCACTCAACGCTGCCCTTGTGGTGTGGGACAACCCGTGGGTGCGTGGGGGTGGCTGTTCAGATGTCACAAAACGCAGCTGCCCCTCGGGTTCCATGGGGCTTTGGTTCCAGGACCTTCCACTTAATACTAAAATTTGCAGGTGCTCAAGTCACTGCTATAAAATGGAGTAGTAGTTGCATATAACTTACGCATACCCTCTGTATACTTTAAATTATCTCCGGATTGCTCAGAAGACCTAATACGATGTAAATGCTGTATAGATAATTTTTTTTTTTTTTTTGAGACGGAGTCTCGCTGTGTCACCCTGGCTGGACTGCAGTGGTGCGATCTCGGCTCACTGCAACCTCTGCCTCCCAGGTTCAAGTGATTCTCCTGCCTCAGCCTCTGGAGTAGCTAGGACTACAGGCGCACATCACCATGCCCAGCTAATTTTTGTATTTTTAGTAGAGATGAGGTTTCACCATTTTGGTCAGGCTGGTCTTGAATTCCTGACCTCAAGTGATCCACCCACCTCGGCCTCCCAAAGTGCTGGGATTACAGGTGTGAGCCACGTGCCCAGCCGCCATAGTTGTTATTCTATATTGTTTAGGGAATAACCACAAGAAAAATGTCTGAACATGTTTAGTACAGAAATAATTTTGATTTTTGGAATATTGTCCATCTGTGGTTGGTTGAATCCATGGATACAGAGGATCAACTGTATTGTTCTTTTTCCTTTCTTTATTTTATTTACTTATTTTTTTGAGACGGAGTTTCGCTCTTGTTGCCCAGGCTGGAGTGCAATGGCGTGATCTCGGTTCACCGCAACCTTCACCTCCTGGGTTCAAGCGATTCTCCTGCCTCAGCCTCCCGAGTAGCTGGGATTACAGACATGCGCCACCACGCCCGGCTAATTTTGTATTTTTATAGAGATGGGTTTCACCATTTTGGCAGGCTGGTCTTGAATTCCTGACCTCAAGTGATCCACCCACCTCGGCCTCCCAAAGTGCTGGGATTACAGGCATGAGCCACCATGCCTGGCTGTCTTCTTCCTTTCTTTATTTCATTTATTTTAGAGACAAGATCCAATTCTATTACCCAGGCTGGAGTGCAGGGGCACGATCATAGCTCACTGCACCTTCAAATTCCAGGGGCTCAAATGATCCTCCCACTTCAGTCTCCACAGTAGGTGGGACTACAGGCACACACCACCATGCCTGGCTAATTAAACATTTTCTTATTGTTGTTGTTCAGATGGGGTCTTGCTTTCTTGCCCAGGCTGGTCTCAAACTCCTGGCTTCAAGTGATCCTCCCTCCTTGGCCTCTCAAGGTGTTGAGATTACAGGCACGAGCCACTGCACACAGCCTGTTCTTTTGATTTTTAAAAGAACTACCTAAAAATGTGAAAATCATTCTTAGCTCTTGGGGCCACACAAGACACACGGGGGGCTCTGACTAGGTAAAGTCTCACACCAGTGCCTGACCCATAATAGGTGCCCAATTCATGGCAGGTATTGCCAGCCCACCCAGGAGCTCACAGCCAGGCTCCATGGCTCCACTCTCCTGCCACCCCTGGAGTGGGGGTGGGGGGTGGGGGGTGGGACTCTGTCCTTCCGACTGTGGCCCCTGGCTCTCTTCCACTTTGTAGAAAGCCCTCAGTGAAGGTTAGCTGTCATCTGTTCTCCCTGGCTGCATGTCCACACCTGCAGGCCTCTGCTCTTGCAGTCCCTCCTCCTGGTGAATCCCCCGTCCTTGACATCTTTCAAGAAACCACCGCCATAATCAAGACAGAGAACATTCCCTTCACCCCAAACACGTCCCTTGTGCCCCTTCCCAGTCGACCCTGACTTTAAAAAAAGTCTCCCAATTACCAAGTGCTTGCAGGGTGTCAGGTGCCACAGGGGCCCTAGGCCAGCTGGTCTCACTGAAGCCTCTGGGACCTGGTGACGTGGGGGCAGTTGTTACAGGTGGTACCTTAGGGCTGAGGGCTCTGAGGCTGGGGGATGGGAAGCAACACGGCCGCGATGGGCAGGAGGCAGAGCTGGGACCTGAATCCAGGCGCATCTCTTAGCCACTCTCCTGCCCTGCCTGTCCCCCAGCCCTTCGTGTTTCTAGGGCCACGTTGCTCACACCTCCTTTACTCCTGGCTAATCTGGGTGTGGTCTGGGACCCGCAGCCTTGGTGTCCGGTGGGAGCTGGTGGGAAATGCAGAGTGTTGGGCCAGATCCCACACTACTGAGTCAGCACCTGCTATTCTGAGGCTGGGAGGCTCTGTCCTGAGGCAGGCTCTTCCTGGGAAGTGGTGGCCATGTCTGCGTCCCCTTCCCTGCTCACTGTGAGCTCATGGTGGGCAGGTGCTCAGCTCTCTGGTGCTCACTTTGGGGCCTGGCCCTCGGCCCCCTGAGAATCAAATGAATAGATGAAGGGAAGGGCAGGTGGTCAGAGCTTTGGGGTGAGGGTGTGGGGGTGCGGGGCTGTGGTGCTCAGGAGCTGGTGGGAGGAATGGGGCCAGGGGCAGGGGCCGGTCTAGTCACCTGTTTGGAGGTCTGGTTCTTCACTCACTCTGGCTGCTGCCCAAGTTGACTCAGGGAGTCTGTGTTCATTTGCATACCTTTGCATGTGCTTAGCATGTCTCTCTCTGGTGCACTAGGAGGCGCAGGCTGGATTGTGGAGCGGAGAGGGTGGACAGGACAGCGGGTTGGGGGCGTTGGAGGCTTTAGGGCTGCAGATATCTTTCTTGGAGCAGGTCTGGAGTTTGAGCACCCATCCTCTTTGGGTGAGGAGAGAAGCCTGCTGGATCCTCCTGGCTCTGGGTACCTGCTGGGGCTGGGCAGTTCCCACCTCCCTGCCTTCGCTCCTCCAGTGGCCCTTTCCTGGAACGCCCTTTCCCCTGTGTCCCTGTGACAACCTTGTGATCTGGGTGCTGGTTACACAGGTGGGTTCAGTCTGTGAAAATTCACTGAGTTGTACAGCAATTATACGTGCATTTTTCTGCATAAGAAATGGAAAAAGACCAGGACTAGGCCGGGCGCGGTGGCTCACGCTTGTAATCCCAGCACTTTGGGAGGCCGAGGCGGGCGGATCACGAGGTCAGAAGATCGAGACCACGGTGAAACCCCGTCTCTACTAAAAATACAAAAAAAAATTCAGTCATGCAGTGGCTGGGCCTGTAAACTGGGGCCACCTGAGAGGCTGAGGCAGGAGAATGGCGTGAACCCGAGAGGCGGAGCTTGCAGTGAGCCGAGATTGCGCCACTGCACTCCAGCCTGGGTGACAGGGGAGACTCCGTCTCAAAAAAAAAAAAAAAAAAAAAAAAGACCAGGACTAACTTCCAGGAAGAGTCCCATGCCTATTCCACAGCTGGGAGCCCGCCCCGGGGTGCCTCTCTTCCCCCTGCCCACCGTCTGCGGTGAAGGCCCTGGTCAATTTCAACTCGACTGAGTTTTATTTATTCACTCTCCTCTCCCCCTGGACTGTGAGCCACCCGGGGCAGAACCAGGTCCTGTTCATTCTTGTGTCACGTCCTGTTAATTCTTGTGTCCCCTGACATGGGACCTGGCACAGGGCAGGTGCTGAACACATGGGTTCAACCTCACCATCTCTGGGGTGCTCCAGGTGGCCTGGGGCACTGACCACCTGGAGGGGGCATTTCTTCTTACTACCGCCACCCCCAAGCACACAAAAGGCCAGCATTACAATGCCCCTGTTGTGGCCCAGGGCTAGAAATGGGACTCAAGGGTCCCTGGGTGGGAGTGGGTGTGGGGCACGGCCACCCTGTGGTCCTCAGCGCCCTGCCATCCCCTGGTTCTCTCTAGCCCGGGTGGCACCTCCTCTTGTCTGTGGTTCGTCCCCAGCCTTGAGGCCATCTGGGTCCCTGCTGAGTTCCTCTTCAAGTTGGGGAGGGGAGGCAGAGGTCTGGCTTCTCTAGACTGGCCCTGCATGCTGAGCGGCTCTGGGCCTGCCCGGCCTGGCTCTGCCTCATCCCTGCTAGCCCCTCCCTGCCCTGCAAGTTGGGGCCTCCCTGCTGCCTGAGTTACAGAGACCTGTAAGCGGGCACACAGACCCCTCCCCACCATCTGGAACTTGGCAGAGGAGGACTCTGGGCAATGGCCTGCCTCTCTGGCCTCAATTTCCCTTTTCTGTAAAGTGGGGAAAACAATTCAGGCAGCTGCCAGGTCAGATCAGTCAGAGGGTGTGGGAGACCTTGGCACCCAGGCGTGTGCAGAGCAAAGGCCTGCTGGGTGTGTGTGAGGTTCGTGAGGGCGCCCTTCAGCTGGGCTGGGGTCTGCACGGTGGAGCAGGTGAGGGGGTAGGAACCTCGTTGGGGAGAGCACAGGAAAGTTAGGGCCTGAGTTTCGGCCCAACTTGATCCTAACTGGCTGCAAGCCCATCCCTCCTGGGCCTCACTTTACTTTTTTGTAAAGGGCGTCCTGGGTGAGATTGTCCCTCAGCCCACACGAGCTCCAAGGCTGGCTGAATGCCTTGCTTTGTTTGGCCCGCACAAGGTGTTATTATTTTGGAATTAGTTTCCAAATTTGAAGCATCAGGAGGCTTCCCATACAAATCCAGAGTTTTAGCTTCCTGGGTGCAAAGCGAGAAGATCCGGCCTCCTGGGATTCCCTGTTTGCAGGCGGCAAGTGGCACAGTGGCTGGGGAAGGGGCCTCGGTTCTCCCTGCCCCAGGGCCGACCCTCCTGCTGCCCTGCCTAGGACCCTCAGCTGCTGGCCACCCAGCCCCAGGCCCAGTCCTCTGGTGGCTGGTGCACCTGTGTGGGCAGGCCTCTTCTGTTTTGCCACTTTGCAGCTTCGGAGGGCAGGTCTGGATCGGACTGGCATTAGCTCATGCGCTTATTCGAAGCACACAAAGCAGAGATCTAGGTCTCGGCATTTCCTGGGGGTGTCTGGAGCCGTGGTCAGGGCCCAGAGACCGTGTCTGTGTGTGGGGTGTTGAGTCGCTCCTGCTGGGGTTCAGTCCTTTCCTTCGCCCTTCACTGGCCCCCATTCCATGTCTCAGCCTGGTCGCAAGGCCCTCGGAGACTGGACCCTGCTGTCTCTCTCTCTCTCCGTCTTTTTTTGAGGGAGCAGAGGGGTGTTTATTGACCTTGAGACAGGGGAGCTCTCGCCCTGTGTGGGAGGCCTGTGGGGCTCCAGAGCCCCGGGTTTCTTGCTTGCTTGAACAGAGGTGGTCCGGAATGGTGAGTGGTGTGGCCCTGGCTCCATGTTGAGTTAATGGCTGGGTAGGATGGAACCCTGGACTCCTGCGCCTGGCCTGTGTTCTTCCTGTGGTTCCAGGTTCAGAACAGCAAATGGCAAGGCCTCTGGCTCTGAGGCCGGGCGGTTTAAGGAGGTGGCGATGTAGGGAATGTGGGTTTGAAAGCCCTGGGCCCAGGTAACAGGATGAGTCCAAGCAGGGATTCCGAGTCTGCTGCAGGGACCCGCCCGGTGCCAGAGGCCCCTGACAGGGAAGCCCCTGCCTCTGCCCCACCACATCCTTCCCCTCAACCCGCGGCTGCAAAACCACACTGGAATTCCCGAGGGTCAGTGCCGAAGTGGTCCCAAACTGAGGAGACCACTATGCATGGGGACAGAGGAGGGAGCCATGGGGTAAGGGAAAGGCCATCACAGCAGGGCCCAGAGGGGGACTGACCCAGGCTGAGCAGGAGTCCCAAGGAAGGGCCCAGGTGCTGCCTGCCACCAGGACCCCCACATGACAGAGGCCTCTCTTGCAACAAGAAAGCTTGGAACTCATAGAGGTGTCCAGAACTTGCACATTCCAAATGATGGTATCATTCTTGGGGCAGGAGGGAAGGGAGGCAGAGCCTGTTCCCCACTCTCACTTTCCCAGACGCCACAGGGACCCAGACTCCCTGTGTCTCTCATATCCCCAGAGATGCAGACCCTGTCAGGGAAGGGGCATGTGGCCGCGGGGCAGGCGTGCCTGTGTGAGGCTGGGGCCACCAAGCACTGGTGGCAGCATAGACCCTGGGGCCTCTCTGTGCACAGCAGGGCCACCAGCAGGGCCAGGGCAAAGGTCTTCCTGGTGTGGGAACTGCTCATTCTCGCTCTCTCTGGCCGGGCTGCAAGGCAAGTGGTCCCATCCCCTGTCCCGCCATCTGTTGGCCTCACCTTCCTCCCTCCCCATGGAAGGCCCACACTCCTGTGTTCCTTGTGGCACTGCCTGGCCACAATCTCCAGTCCCCTTCCTTTCTTCCCTACCTGCATGCCCCACACCCCCCAATCTGCTAAGCCCTCTCAGTGTCTCCACCCTCCCCAAGCCATCCCTGCCCCATCAACGAGGGCCAGCTCTGTGCCCCTGATGACCTGCCAGCCTCCTGAGCCAGGCTGTGCACTCTCTGACTGCCAGGCCAGCCTCTGTCCTACTTCCCCCACTTCCAGCTCAGAGCCCGTCATGCTGAAGCTGTGATGAAGACCTGGGAGCAGGAGGCAGCAGGGGATTCCTTGGGCTGTGGCTCTCATCATTGCTGAGAGAGGGAGAAAGGGCTCGGCCATTGCTGACCACAGCCCTGGGCTCCTGCACTCAGCCGGGCACTCACTGCATGCCAGCCCCAGGCAGGGCAGTAGGGCCGCCTGGATGTGTACCGAGCCCTTCCAGCCAGGGCTCCAAGGCCGGGTCACGACTCCCGGCTCAGTGCCCAACTCCTCCACCGCTCAGCATCCACTGCCCAGCTCATGACAGGGAGGACGAAACGAAGGAGGCCCTTGTGGGACTACACAGGCCAGCTCCTGACACCATACAGGTGGGGAAACTGGGGCCCAGAGAGGGGCAGTGACTTGTCCAAATTCATGGGCCCAGAGCTGGGGTCCTAGGCCTCTCTCCTGGGTGGCCTGAGTTAGGCCGTGGTGCCGTCAGTCCCGAAGGTTGGGACACCCACGGCAGTACCTGGCTTGTTGGGGCTCAGCCCCCAGCCCCGCTTTGAGCAGCAAGGGAGCCTGCCCTGCCCCCAGCGTCTCCTCCTGCCTGACTGAGTTTCCCAGCGCCAGCAGAAAGGCAGGGCCGGGGCAGGTCTGAATCCGCCCAGGGGTCTGGGAGTCCCAGCTGGCTCGCCCTGCCCTCCGGCCCTGGGAGCGGGAAGTGAGCCTCCCCACCCCAAATCCTCCACCTTCCCTGCCACCCACGCCTTCAGCCCGGGGCCCAAACATGGCAGGGAGCCAGGTCCCTCACCTCCCTCCTTGGTAACCAAGGCAAACACCCAACACTGGAGACTGTTTGTCCTGCCAACGCTGCACCCCAACCTGAGCCCACACACCCTGCTGCAGTTGGGAGAAGCCTGGCTGGGGAGGGACGGCAGGCAGCGCCAGAACTCCGTGGCCTGGGAATCCCTCCACTCCAGTTCCCAGGAGCTTCTGAGTGAGCACAGGGCAGCCAGGGCTGTTGTCTCAGCACCTTTGACTGTGAGGCCCCCAACCTCAGCCTCTGCTCCACCCCTAAGACTGTGTGCCTGGAAGGTGGAGAAGGGCTGGGTGGGGTGAGAGGGTCTGTGCTTGAACTACAGCAGAGAAACAGAGAGCAGAGGGAGAAAGTTCTCTCTGGCCAGCCCAGCTGTGGGAGGGCTCAGGGAGGGAGGCCTGTGGGCCCTTTCTTTGCAGGCAGGGAGGGATGGGAGATTCTACCAGCGCCAGACCCGGGGGGCTCTGCCTCCTGATTCCCAGGGTCTGAGTGGGCACCGGGAGGCACCCAGCCGCCAGGCCGGGGCCATTGCTGGGGCAAGGAGGTGGATGTCAGGGCCTAGGGAGGCTGGGGGTAAGGTGTCGGCATGGCAGTTTTCCCAGCCTCACTGTGCCTGGTGGTTTCCGCGGCGTGGCATGCACTGGGCATGGAGCAAGGAGGATGTGGAGTTTCTGTCCCTGGGAAGCCTCTTGTCTGAGGGGAGACATGCCCCGAGCCTTCAGGGACCGCCTAGTCGGAGGGGGAGACACAGCCCTTGTCCTGGGGAGTTTGGAATAGCCGTATTGGGGCCAGGGACAGAGGATAATGGAGTCACCCTGCTCTGCGTGGAGCACGGGACCACCCGGCTTCACGGGGCTGGGCAGACGCTTCTGTGGTTAGGGGGGGTTTCTTAGGAAGAGGTGGGATTGGAGGGTCTGTTTGCTTCTCAAATGCTTCCCGGGAACCTCCTCCACCACTGCAGCCCTGCACTGTGGGCAGGAATGTCACTGGCACCCTTTTACGGATGAGGAAACTGAGGCTCAGGCATCTGGGAAAATGTGCTGTGGGCAGCCCCCCCAGACAGAGCTGTGCTGGCACCCCCCAGATAGTGCAGGAGAAGGGCAGGACCCACAGAGTCCCTGCTGTTCCCCCAAGTCCTGAGGCCAGGGAGTGCTGTCTCTACTCTCAGTCCCCCCCAAGGACCTGTCCCCTGGTTCAATCCCAGGCAGGCCAGCGGGGAGGGTGGGGTGGGAGACTCGGTTCTGCTGAGGCTGCAGCTTCCCCGGCCCACCTGGGCTGAGTCAGGGCTGGGCAGGAGCCAAGGGTGGCAGCTTTCCCAGGGCCAGACCGGGCGGCGTCCGCATTCCTCACTTGCGGGGTGCGTCTGGGCTTGGCTGAGCCAGGTGTGCTGTGCCCCACCCAGGCCCCCGCCTGCAGCTGAGCCAGCTTAGCGCTGGGGCCTTGTAAGGAAGCTTCTGGCAGCCACCAGGAACGGGGTGTGGGAACTGCTTGGCTTGCATGTCCTTGCTGGGTGGGGTGCAGGCTGGGGGGGAGGCGGTCAGCCTGCTAGAGCCCAAGCTCCCACAGTGGCCAGGGCAATTGGGGTGCCCACTCCTCACCGCCTCCTCACACTCTGCTCTTGCCTCTGCAGTTGGAGAGCTGGAGGCCGAGGCCTAGACAGTCTGTGGTTTGGAGCTTTGGTCTTGGTCATTGCTTGGTAGATGCTGGGGGCAGAATGAAGGATGTTCTGAGAGCTGAGGTGGTGGTGAGGGCCCCGCAGTGGCCAGGAAGCAGCAGAGGAACACGTTCTGTTTGCTGCCTCCAGCCTCTAAGGGAGGCCTTTGTCCTTAGCAGCTTGGAGCTCGGTGCCAGAGGGGGCCCTGGGGCAGAGGCTGTGAGTGTGGCCTTGTGCCCATGGGGTGCCCATCTCTGGGGGCTGCTGCTGACACCTTGCCACTTGGCCCTGTGTCCCCCACGCCCCAGCTGGGCTGTCTGCACTGGCACCTGGGTCTGGAAGGGGTCTATGTGGGGTTGGCCAAGGTCAGTCCTCGCCACTACCTGCAGTGAAATTCTTCCCACAACCCACTTCTTCTCTTTGGGCCTCTGTTTTCTTTCCTGGGAAGTCGGGGGTAGGAACTCCCTTTCCCAATGTCCCTGGGCTCTTTTTGTTTTTTACTTAATTAAATTTTTTTTTGTTATTTTTGAGATAGGGCCTCACTCTGTCACCCAGGCTGGAGTGCAGTGACGCCATCACAGCTCGTGCAGGCTTGACCTCCTGGGCTCAAGCGATTCTCCCACTCCAGCCTCCTGAGTAGCTGGGATCACAGGAGTCTTGCTTTGCAGGCTGGCTAGAACTCAGCTCCCTAGGGTTCTTGGTGGATGGAATGTGACCATGAGACTGAGGATGTGTGTTGGGAGCTGAGATGAGCTGTGCTGGGACCTGCATCTTCTCCACCACGGGTCCCCCCAACTTAGTGCTGTAGCTTCTCCATCACTCTCTGTGAGTCTGGCAGGGCCCCTGGCTGGTGATTGGGGAAGGAAACTTCAAGTTTGGGATTTGGGGACCTTGCTCACGTTCAGCCTCTTCCTGGAGGGCTACTGGTAGAGCCAGCATTTCAGTCACACCAACAACCACCTATGGGGGACCTCCTTGCTTCCCTGTCGCCCAGCTCTGAGGCCTCAGCGTTCTGAGCACAGCCCAGGGCTGGTCCCCTCTGTCATGCCTCGCAGCAGGCAGGGCCAAGCTGTTTCCTGGGAACCTGTGATGGGCCCAGGGCGGGCCCAGGGTGGCTTGGTCTGCAGAAATCACTTCCCAAGCCTTGGTGGGAACCAGCAGTTCCTGGCCCTGGGCCCAGGGTGGGCATGGGAATTCTGTTCTGCAGGGACGTCAGGAAGGGTGACAGTAGGGCTGTGGGAGCAGAGGCTGAGGGATGAGATGGGACACTGGTCCTGGGCGTCTAGCGTAGCCTCCACGGTGAGGGCTGCAGGCTGAGCTCCAGCCAGCTGTGTTGGGGGGCAGGGACCGGAGCAGGTGCAGCCCCCTGGCCCCATTTAGCCCCTAGCAGGGGGCAGTGAGGCCAAAAGACAGAGTCTGTGGGTGTCCCAGGCTGGGGCAGGGCCTGCTGTCCCTCTTTGCAGGGGCTCTCACTTCCCCAGCTTTCTTTGGCTGAGCCCTGGGGCTGGCTCTGGGGTGCCCCATTCCAGGGACTCTCTGGGGACCTTGGCTGCTTTCCTTGCTTCTCTGTCTAGGGCCTTGTGGCAAGAGGGTAGAACTTTGTCCTGGCTGTTGGTGCTGCCTGCAGTGGAAGGAAGCGCCTCAGCTCCTGAAAACCCTGCTCTGTGTCTGTGTCCTGTGGTTGAGGATGGCTCCGTGTGTGTGTATGTGCATGTGGGTTGATGGTGTGTGTGTGTGCATGTGTGTTGGTAGGGTGTGTGTGTATGTGTGTGCATGTGTGTTGGTTGGTGGTAGTGTGTGTGTGCATGTGTGTGTTGGTGGGGTGTGTGTGTTGGTAGGGTGTGTGTGTGTGTGTGTGCATGTGTGTTGGTTGGTGGTAGTGTGTGTGTGTGCATGCGTGTGTGTGTGTTGGTGGGGGAGGCACTTGTTTCTGTGGGGTGGTCTTCTGGACATTCGCACTGGGGTCCCTGTAGTTAGAGTCTGAACCCTGAAGGATTCTGGGAGCTGGCACTGGGAGCTGGGCCCAGGGCAGCCTGGGACCTCATGGGAACAGGCGAGAACAGGCTGGTACTGGCTGGCGGGAGCGGCAGCAGCTGGAATGTGTGGGCTGCAGTAGCCCCACCCTCCCTCACCCAGGAATGGGCCCTCGTCGCGGAGCCAGGACCCAGCCCCTTTGCCCAGCTGTCCCATCTGTGCCCTACCAGGCCTCCTGAGCCCCTGCTCCCTCCTGTGGGGCTCCCCCACTGCCCTCACTCCTGGTTGGGCTGGAGCCAGCGGGCCAGCTGGGGCGCGCTGTCTGGGAGGAGCTGGCATTGCTTCCTCAGGATCCCAGGTCTTGGTACCGTGTGTTTCCGGGTCTGCACAGACCGACCCTCTGTCACTTACAGGGGCCTCGTTCTGATGAATCAGGGAAGAACGTGGCTGTACCTGTGGGGGGTTTCCCTGGACCAGTGGTGGGCTCCTGGGCCTGCTCTGCTCCTGGAATGGAGGCTGAGGACCACCTGCCCTCCTGCAGGTTTTGAGTACAAGCTGCCTCTCTTGGGGCAATGTGTTAGCCCTTTTCCTGTCTGTATTGCAGTTAATCCTGGGGCTCCCTGTGGCTTTCAGAACAGGCCCTTTCCCCTCGTGTGGCCACGCCCGGGGCCTCTGGGCCCAGCTGGGCCCCTGTTCACCTCGCCAGGCCCAGCCCCCACCACCTGCCTCTCCAGCCAGCTCCCCTGGCCTGGGACATCTCATGCTTCCCTGAGGGTGCCCCCTGCCATGGCATGTGCCCATCACCCTGCCTGGAAGGCCGGTGTCTCCTGTGTCTCCTGCTGTGCTGGATCTGCTCAGATCCTTTCCCCAGCTGTCCTGCCTTGAGGCCGGGTCAGGGACCCCTCATGGACACTCCCACAGGCCAGCCTGCTCAGGCCTCCACGGTGTCTCATGAGGTCTGGGAGCTCCCCAAGATCAGGGCCTGCTGTGTGTCCCCTGTCATGTCCCCAGGCCAGGCCCTCCCACGTATGGGCTGGGGAGTGAGAGGATGAGCTAGTGAGTGGGTGCAGGAAGCCCGGGGAGTTCCTCTGAGGCCCAGTCCTGGCCCCGACTCTGCCTCCTCCAGTCCGGGAGGAATATCCCTCTACCTTGGGACTGGGGTCTCCTGGGAACATTTCTCTTGCAATCAGGGAGGATACAAATCCCTCCTCTCTGCTGGTGAGGATGTAAGATTAACAAGCCTGAGTGGCAATGGCGTCTTTGTGTGAGTGTGTAAGGTGTGAGCCCGTGAGAGTTTGTGTGAGTGTGCAAGTTTGCACAAGTGTGTCCATGAGTGGGTGACAGTGTGGACATGAGTCTATGAGTGTGAGTGTGAGTATGGGGAAGTTTGTGAGCATGTGCTGGTGTGTGTGAGTCTGGGAGTGTCAGTGTGTGTACGAGCTGTGTGTGAATGTGTGTATGTCTTTGTGTGTGCACGTGTCTGAGAGTGTCAATGTGTGTGTGAATGTGTGTATATGAGTCTTTGTGTATGTATCTATCTGTGAGCATGCGCCTGTGTGTGAATCTGGGAGTGTGAGTGTGCATGTGAACTGCGTGTGAATGTGTGTATATGAGTCTTTGTGTATGTATCTGATCTGTGAGCATGCGCCTGTGTGTGAATCTGGGAGTGTGAGTGTGTGTGTGAGCTGCGTGTCGATGTGTGGCTTATCCTGCAGGAGTGCTGACCCGGGACTCCGGGCGGTAAAGAAGCCTGGGTCCAGGCTCTCGCCTTCCCCAAAGCCACAGGCAACCCCAGAGACACTCAGAGCCCTCTGCATTCTGGGGATTCTGGGGGCGATCTGGGGAGCTTGGAGGCTCACTTTGCTCCACTGAGCGATGAGTGGTCTTTCCACATTCTAGAGAGAGCTCGGAGGCCTTTATTTTAAAAAGAGTAATACTGAATAGATTCAAAATAATATTTACAAAATATGTGTAGGATTTAAGAATGAAAGAGCACTGCAGTGTGATTGGCCTCACATGGTGTCCCAACACTTTGGGAGGCAGAGGCGAGTACGGATCACCCTGAGTCAGGAGTTCGAGACCAGCCTGGCCAATATGGTGAAACCATGTCTCTACTAAAAATACAAAAACTGGCCGGGCGTGGTGGCAGGCGCCTGTAATCTCAGCTACTTGGGAGGCTGAGGAAGGAGAATCGCTTGAACCGAGGAGGTGGAGGTTGCAGTGAGCCGAGATCGCCCCATTTCACTCCAGCCTGGGCGACAAGAGTGAAACTCGACCTCAAAAAAAAAAAAAACAAAAAAAAACCCAAAACAATAAAAGCACAACAAACATCTGTGAATCCACTGCCCAATTTTAGACATTTTAGCTTCGATATGCGCCTCGCGCTCTGCCCGCAGTGTAACCGCTAGCCTGGATTTGGGATTTGATTCCTTGCTTTCCTTTACAGATTTGAAGTCCTTCCCCCAGGTCCTGGACGGGGAAACTCAGGCCTCCTCTCCGGGTAGAGTCTGGCCCCAGTCGGGCCAGAATAGCTCAGTGCTGCCCTCTGGGGGCGAGGCCGCGGCTTCCTCCTGCTCAGCCCCAGCCTGGGTTGGAAGGAGCCCACCCAGCTTAGCGTGGCGAGACCCCACAGAGGGGTGGGCGCACACACCTGCAGGGCATGCCTGGACGCACATCCGCATGCGGCCACTCACAGGTGCGCACACGGACTTTACCCTCGTTCGTTTGTATTGTGTCCCCCGTTGGTGTCACACCCCGCGTGGGAAGCCCAGAAGCCGCTGCCGCTCCTCAGGAGTTGACAGGAGGGAGAGTTCCCCGCGGGTGAAGCGTGTCTGCTCCAGGGACCCTCAGACTCGGGGCCGGGCAAGCTGGAGGGAACGCTGGTTTTGGGGTTAGCAGTTTATTAACAGAGGGACTTGAGCGGGTGGGCGTGGGGGAGGGACACGTGCCAAAGGCAGGGAAGCGCTTTTTTGAGATGGAGGGATGGGGGATAGGGGGTGATACACAGCGCAGGCCAGCTTCAGAAGGGAATGTTGTGTCCATGCGCCTGGAGGCAGAGGCATGGACACAGGGCCCAGCCGGGGCCTGGTGCTCTGGCGGCTCAGGGACTAGAGACGGTGAAGCTGAAGATGGCGAGGAGGATCCAGGACCCTGGGGGAGAAGGAGTGGTTTGAAGAGAGCAGGTGGAGGATGGGTCTCCAGGGTCCCTGCATTCCTCCCCCGGCCTCGCGGGCTCCTCTCGGGACTGCAGCGCAGAGGCTACCCAAGATGGCCAGCAGAGGGCGCTCCTGCTACAGATTTGGGGATCCCGGGCGGCCGGAGCGTGTCCCTGGTGTGTGTGTGTGTGTGTGTGTGTGTGTGTTTTAGACAGAATCTCGTTCTGTCACCCAGGCTGGAGTGCAGTGGCGTGATCTCGGCTCACTGCAACCTCTGCCTCCCGGATTCAAGCAATTCTTCTGCCTCAGCCTCCCAAGTAGCTGGGATTACAGGCATGTGCCACCATGCCCGGCTAATTTTTTTGTAATTTTAGTAGAGGCGAGGTTTTACCATATTGGCCAGGCTGCTCTCGAACTCCTGACCTTGTGATCCACCCACCTCGACCTCCCACAGTGCTGGGATTACAGGTGTGAGCCACCGCGCCCGGCCGCGTGTCTCTGTTTAACAGGGCATGAGCCTTGGAAGGCGGCTGGGACTGGGGTCTCCATGGGGAGCACTAGGGCCTGCCCCTTGGGAGCCACCGAGCACAAGAGTGAGGAGAGACGACCTCATGAGGTGGGAACCCCACAGGGTTCCATGCATCCCTTTCTGCTGCTGCCTGGTCAGGCATTTGTCTGGTCAATGCTTCCATCCTTTTGTCCCAAGGTGGTGCCTTTGAAAGCACCCCGGGAGATGTGACTGGCCCGCCTAACCTGCCCTGGAGGTCTTCCTCCAGGCCTGGGGTCTTTTAGGGCCAGCTAGCCTTTCTAGAAAGTTCCCTGGGTTCTAGCCCTTACAGCCTCCCTTGTGACCCCTTGCTCCTGCTTCCTGTCCCTGCCTCTGGGAAGAGGACCTGCTCGTCTGGTCTCCTTCCTCACCCTGCCTCATCCAAGGAGGCTTCTCCATCGCTGCCGGTGCATCCTTGCAGTTCTGAGGACCAGACGCACCCTTGGTCTACTGCCGTAAAGAGTTATGGGCATTCACGCAGCTGGCGGGTGAACACTGCCAGGCCCCCTCCTTGGCTTGAGGCGTGGCAGCCCCCATCAACTGCTGGCGGAGGCGATTAGGGAGGAGAAAATCCCTTCAGTTGTGAATTCTGCCTTCCACTTCCCAGCATCTCCACCTGGACAGAAGGACCACACACTCAAGCCATTTTTACTCATTGATTTTTAAATTAAATTAAATTAAATTTATTTTAAAATTATTAAATTTTAATTATAAATTTATTTATAATTATATTTAAATAATTAAATCTGTTTATAATATAAAATTATAAAATTTAATTTATAAATTTTAAATTATTTAAAATAAATTAAAATTTATTTTATTTTATTATTATTTTTTGAGACAGAGTTTCACTCTTGTTGCCCAGGCTGGAGTGCAGCAGTGTGATCTTGGCTTGCTGCAACCTCCACCTCCTGGGTTCAAGCGATTCTCCTGCCTCAGCCTCCCGAATAGCTGGGATTACAGGAATAAGCTACCACGCCTGGCTAATTTTTTGTATTTTTACTAGAGACGGGGTTTCTCCATGTTGGTCAGGCTGGTCTCGAACTCCTGACCTCAGGTGATCTACCCGCCTCACCCTTCCAAAGTGCTGGGATTACAGGTGTGAGCCACTGCGCCCAGCAAAATTTATTTTATTTTATTTTTATTTACTATTATTATTTTTGAGATGGTGTCTTACTCTGTTGCCAGGCTGGAGTGCAGTGGCGCGATCTCGGCTCACTGCAACCTCCACCTCCTGGGTTCAAGTGATTCTCGTGCCTCAGCCTCACAAGTAGCTGGGATTACAGGCACGTCCCACTACACCCAGCTAATTTTTGTATTTTTAGTAGAGACGGGGTTTCACCATGTTGGCCAGGATGGTCTTGATCTCCTGACCTTATGATCTGCCCGCCTCAGCCTCTCAAAGTGCTGGAATTACAGGTGTGAGCCACCGTACCCAGCTGTATATTTTATTTTTTGAGACAGAGTCTCGCTCTGTCTCCCAGGCTGGAGTGCAGCAGTGTGATCTTGGCTTGCTGCAACCTCCACCTCTGGGTTCAAGCGATTCTCCTGCCTCAGCCTCCCGAGTAGCTGGGATTATAGGCATGTGCCACCATACCCGGCTAATTTTTGTATTTATTTAGTAGAGTCAGGGTTTCGCCATGTTGGCCAGGCTGTTCTCGAACTCCTGGCCTCAAGTGATCTGCCCGCCTTGGCCTCCCAAAGTGCTGGAGCCATTCATTTATTAATTTGTTCATTCATTTATTCATATCTGCAGTTATTGGGCACTCTTTGCTATGGCCATTTCCAGGGAGAGAGAGAAGGAGGCAGGGTCCCTGTCCCATGTCTAGAAGGGGAGTCAGGTGTACAAGCAGGTGTGACCACATAGGGTGAGACGTGCCTCAGAGAGGGGAATTGCTGTGTTTATGTGAACTCCGCTTGTCCTAGCTTCCCCATCCTACTCAGTGACATCATCACCCACCCAGTTACTCAGCTCAGAAAATGCAGAGTCATCCTGCTGTTCCCAGCTCAGGCCTGGCTCCCTGTTGCCCATGGTGTCCCATCCTTACCTCACATCTCTCTCCCAGGCCACCACTTCAGCCCTGAGGCCCGTTCTGCTCTATCCAGCATTCACACTGCCACCAAAGGGAGCTCCTTCAAACTACTCCATGCCCAGACACAGGGAAAAGAAGGAAGGAATGTGGCCTGAGGGAATTGTCTGTATGGAGAAAGACCCAAAAACAAAGTCGGAAAATGAAAAAGTAACTGGGAAAATGCATTCACAACACCTGTGCCAAGGCCTCTTCCCATGTTTATGAAAAGCTCACACAAGCCAGGAAGGACAAGACTGCAGACAAGAATAGGCAAAGGATAGGAACAGCCAGTTCCTAAGAAACAAGAAGGAGAACAAGAAGCAACCACGAAATATAGGGAAGGATGTGGTCTTTGTCTGTTCTGTGCTGCTCTAACTGAACACTCAAGACTGGGCGATTTAACAGAGTACAGAGATTTACTCCTGACAATTCTGGAGGCTGGGAAGTCCAGAGTTAAGGGGCTGCATCTGGCGAGGGCCTTCATGCTGCAGCATCCCATGGCAGGAGGTGGAAGGGTGAGGGGAGTGGGGAGAGAGAGAGACAGACAGAGAAGGAAGGGGCCAAACTTTCCTTTACTGTGTTCCACTCCCTCCATAACTGAAATAACGTAACCCACCTCCCCAGGTAATGGCATTAATCTCTAAGGCCATTAATCTCTGCCTTTGTGACCTAATCTCCTCTTAAAGCTCCCATCTCTCAACAGTATTGCATTGGAGATTATGTTTCCAAAACATGAACTTTGGGGGATACATCCAAACTACAACAGAAGTTCAATTTTATTCATAACAATAAACGAAACTGAAGCAACAGAGAGATCTGTTTCAACTATGAAGAAAGACAAAAGGGCCAGGCACGGTGGCTCATGGCTATAATCCCAGCACTTTGGGAGGTCAGGGCAGGAGGATAGCCTGAGCCCAGCAGTTTGAGACCAGCCTGGGCAACATTGTGAGACCTCATCTCTACAAAAAATACAAAAATTAGCCAGGTATGGGTAGCGCATTGCACGTGTAGTCTTGGCGCCAGGAGGCCAGGTGGAAGGATCACTTGGGCCTAGGAGTTCAAGGCTGCAGTGAGCCGTGAGTGGTGACCACACCATTGCACTCCAGTCTTGGTGACAGAGTGAGACCCTATCTCAAAAAAAAAAAAAAAAAAAGAAAGGCCAGGTACAGTGGCTCACACCTGTAATCCCAGCACTTTGGGAGGCTGAGGCGGGTGGATCACTTGAAGTCAGGAGTTCGAGATCAGCTGTCCAACATGGTGAAACACCATCTCTACTAAAAATACAAAAATTAGCAGGGTGTGGTGGTGGGTGCCTGTAATCCCAGCTACTCGGGAGGCTGAGGCAGGAGAATCACTTGAATCCAGGAAGCAGAGGTTTCAGTGAGCCGAGATCATGCCATTGCACTCCAGCCTGGGTGACAAGAGCAAAACTCCATCTCAAAAAAAAAAAAAAAGATAAAAAAAGGAAAACAACAACAACAACAAACAAACTTTGATTGTGTCATTGCTAGTAGACGTATAAGGGGAAAGATATTCTCAGTCATGATTAGGGCAAGTGATAATTTGTAGAACTTTTCAAGGTGACTTTTTTTTAACTGTGGAAAATTCCAGATGTACACAAAAGTAGAGAGAATAGCAAAATGAGCTCCCATATGCCCATCACCCGGTTTTGATAATTGTCAACATGATGCCATTTTGGTTTCTTCTCTCTCCCGCTGCCAGTTTTTATGAAATAGGTAAGAATATTTTAAAGCAAACTCCAAGTATAATTTCATTTTACTCTGGAAGAAAATTTGGCAATGGCTCTTGAAGTATAAAAGGATTTACCCTTTAACCCAGTCATCCCACTGCTAAACTTTCCCCTGAAGATGTATTTGCAAAAGTTCACCATGCTTTACATTCAGGGAGGTTTATGACACCATTGCTTGGAAAAGCAAAAAGCCTTGGAGACCAGAGAGGTGGTTGTCAGGGACGAAGCAGATAAATTATAGCTGCTGGTCATGATGGATTAAAAAGAACGAGGTGGCTTTCCAAGAGAGATTATTAACTGGGAGACCGAAGCATTGGAGATATCGATAATATCCCTTTTGTTTGATTAAAATCTATGTAAATAGACACATTAAGAACTAAACAGCACACAACCATGCTTGGATGACTCCCTATTAATACAAGATAAAGTCCAAACTCTTCAGCACTCTGTCATGGTGGTCTTCCTTTTCAACCTTTGTCCCAGTCATTTCTTCCACTTGTATGACCTATGAATTGGCACAGAGATTTCCAAAATGGTGTCCCAGGAACCCTAGCTCCACCTGCTTCTCCTGGAAGTGGCTCCATGTCCATATGAGTTTGGGAAACACAGCATCATGGAGAGTCACAATGTGCAGTGGCTTGTCCCAAGCTCTGAGAAGTTTGAAGTGCAACAAGCAAACAAAAACTGTTGAAGACGTGAGGCTCCCAGGCCCACGGGGCTGTGGATCATGGTTCTCAGTTCTACTCTTAAGAGCACCACAGGGGCCTTAAGAGGCCCCTGTGCATCAGGGATGAGAAACTCTGCTCTGAGGGTCAGCACTGTCCCTTCCTGACCTGATGTGGCTTGACTCTCTCCTTTGCCCTCTCCACCCCAGCCACACAGGCCCTTCTTTCTGTTCCCCAAAAAGGAATACCTTGGTCCAGCCTCAGGGCCCTTGGACCAGCTGTTACCTTGGCCTGGAGTGTCCTTCCCTGCACGTGGCTGGCTCTTTACATAGTTCAGTTCCCCCCTTAACTGTCACCTAGGAGAGGCCTTCCCCAGCCTCTCAGCACTCATAGTCCCCTTTGTATTTCCTTGGAGAATGGACCATCCACTGGTTTGTTGATTGCCCATTTCTCCTGCTAGAATGTCTGTTCCATGAGAGCAAAAATGCCGTTTGTGGTGTTTATTCCCAGAGACTGAGACAGTACCTGATACAAAGTAGGTGCTCAACTAACAGGAGATAAAGAAACATGTTTCTTTGCAAGATCCATTTTCCATAGCACTCCCACTGCATCCCCCTGGAAATGCTGATGCAGCTATGGGTCTCTGGGTGTTCCCCAAACACACCAGGTGCATTCCCGCTCCCTACCTGGACGATTTTCCACCTCATCTTCTCAGCCTGGCAAAAGTGCTGCCCTGATCTCTCAAAAACCCAGCTTCATTGTCCCCTCCCTGTGAACCATCCCCGCTGCCCAGTCTGAATGGAGGTTCCTCCTGGCCTCCAAGGTGTGCCTGTACACACATACCTTTGTCACTGCACGAGTAACATTGCGCTGCACTGAACTGTTTTGTGTGTGTCTCACTCCACGCCCGTTCTCTACTATGGGCAGGCCCGGGCTGACCTACATCGTGAATTTCTGAGCACCCAGCCCGTGACTGCACACAATGAATGCAACAATTAGGTGCTGAATGAAGTCCAACTCTGGGCTCTTACTGCCTGCATCCATTCAGCAAGCATCAACAGGGCAGCTACTGTGTACAAACCACTGATTCAGACCTTGTAGTAGGTCCAAAGATGAACAGAAAACCATCTTTTGGCTGTAAAGGATTATCAATTGAGAAGGGGAGCAGATCCGCCTCCCACTAATTCTTTTTTTTTTTTTTTTTTTCTGTTGAGATGGAGTTTTGCTCTGTTGCCCAGGCTGGAGTGCAGTGGCATGATCTCAGCTCACTGTAACCTCCGCCTCCTGGGTTCAAGTGATTCTCCTGCCTCAGCCTCCCAAGTAGCTGGGATTACAGGCGCTTGCCATCACACCTGGCTAATTTTTTTTTTTTTTTTTTTTTTTTTGGGGAGTCAGCTCTCCCATCTCAGGCTGGGTGCGGTGGTCATGCTGCAAGCTCTAAGTTCCGTAAATTCTCCTGTAACCTCCCAGGCTGGCAGGACTGAGTGCCTGCCACCACGCCCGGCTAATTTTTTTAATTTTATTTATTGTATTTTTAGAAAAGACAGGGTGTCACCGTGTTAGCCAGGATGGTCTCCATCTCCCTGACCTCATTGATCCACCATGCCCGTGCTGGACCCCAAACTTGAGCCATGCGTAGCCACAACGGCTATTTTTAGTATTTTTTTAGTAGAAGATGGGGTTTCACCATGTTGGCCAGGCTGGTGGCAGACGCTCCTGACCTCGGGTGATCCACCCGGCTCAGCCTCCCAAAGTGCTGGGATTATGAGGTGAGCCACTAAGCTGGCCACTTACTCCCAATAATTCTAACACAGTGTGAGAGGCCCCAGCACCTCTGCTTCAAGACTAGAGAATTCATTCATTTTTCCGTACTGCTGTAACAAATTATCCAAGCTTCAGGGGCTTAAAACCTTACATTATCTCTTACAATTCTGAAGCCAGAGGTCCAACACTTATGGATCTTAGGGCTAAGATTGAGGTGTCAGCTTAGGGCTGTGGTGTTCGCTAGGGCTCCAGGAGAGACTTGTTCCTTGCCTTTTCGGCTGCAGGCTGCCACACTTCTTAGCTCCAAGGGCCATTATCAGTCGCCTCTGCTCACAATTTATACGTCTCCTTCTCGGGCATTGACTCCTGTCTCCTTCCTGGTAAGATCCCTTGTGAACCACAGCCTCACATCCGCAAAGTCCTTTTTGCCCTATAAAGTGCATATTTCCAGGTTCTGGGGATTCAGATATTGACATATTTGGGGTTTATTATTTTTTAGTTTTATTTTTTTGGGGCTGAGGTCTCACTCATGCCATGCCAGGCTGGGTGCAGTGGTGGAATCTTGGCTTACTGCAAGCTCCGCCTCCCAGGTTCCGCCATTCTCCTGCCTCAGCCTCCCAGTAGATGGGACCACAGGCCCGCCTACATGAGCTAATTTTTTTTGTATTTTTTTAGTAGAGATGGGGTTTCACCATGTTGGCCAGGATGGTGCTTGATCTCTGACACTTATGATCTGCTTTTCCAGCCTCTCAAAGTGCTGGAATTACAGGTGTGAGCCACCGTACCCAGCTGTATTTTATTTTTTGAGACAGAGTCTCGCTCTGTCTCCCAGGCTGGAGTGCAGTGGCATGATCTCAGCTCACTGTAACCTCCGCCTCCTGGGTTCCAGAGTGATTCACCTGCCTCGGCCTCCCAAAGTGCTGGGATTATAGGCATGTGCCACCATGCCCGGCTAATTTTTTTTGTATTTTTTTAGTAGAGATGGGGTTTCACCATGTTGGCCAGGCTGCTTTCGAACTCCTGGCCTCAAGTGATCTGCCAGCCTTGGCCTCCCAAAAAAATTAGGGAACATTCATTTATTAATTTGTTCATTCATTTTATTCCTTATCTGCAGTTGTGGGCACTCTTTGCTATGGCCATTTCCAGGGAGAGAGAGAAGGAGGCAGGGTCCTGTCCCATGTCTAGAAGAGTCAGGTGTGCAAGCAGGTGTGACCACCAGGGTGAGGCGTGCCTCAGGGGAATTGCTGTGTTTATGTGAGAACTCCGGCTTGTCCCTAGCCCCATCCTACTCCAGTGACATCATCACCCACAGTTACTCAGCTCAGAAAATGCAGAGTCATCCTGCCATTTCCCAGCTCAGGCCCTGACTCCCTGTTGCCCTTGGTGTCCCATCCTTACCTCACATCTCTCTCCCAGGCCACCAGCACAGCCTGAGGCCCGTTCTGCTTTTATCAGCATTCCACACTGCCACCAAGGGGCTCCTTTAAAGCCTCCATGCCCGAACACAGGGAAGGAAGGTGTGGCCTGAGGGGTGTCTGTATGGAGAAGACCAAAAACAAAGTCGGGAAAATGAAAAGTAACTGGAAAATGCATTCCTGACACCTGTGCAGGCCTCTTCCCATGTTTATAGAAACTCACACACAAGCCAGGAAGGACAAGACTGCAGACAAGACAGGCAAAGGATAGGAACAGCCAGTTCTAAAACTAAGAGAGGAGCAAGAAGCAACCACGAGAAATAGGGAAGGGATGTGGTCTGTGCAATTTCTGTGCTGCTCAACTGGTACTCAAGACTGGGTTTTAACTGAGTACAGAGATTTACTCCTGACAATTCTGGAGGCTGGGAGTCCAGAGTTGGGGAGGCTGCATCTGGGGGGCCTTCATGCTGCAGCATCCCATGGCAGGAGGGTGGAAGGGTGAGGGAGTAGGGGAGAGGGCAGACAGAGAAGGAGACTGAGCTCTTCCTTTTTTTATCAAGGAACCCACTCCCCTCCCTTAGCTGAAATAACTAACCCACTCCCTAATTGTGGCGGTAATCTCTAAGGCCGTGTCTCTGCCAGCCTGTGACCCTGTCCCTCCTCTTAAGTACCATCTCTCAGGTTGTGCATTTGGGGATGGCATGACTGGGCAGGACTTGCAGGGGAGTTGTCAAGGCTTGCTGGGGTTCATTTTGTGGACAGGCGGACTGAGCTGACTTGAGGTCTGTTTCAGCTGGGGACAGGGGCTGGTGGGTGCAGGCTTAGCTGGCTATAATCCCAGCACTTTGGGAGGTCAGGGCAGGAGGATGGCAAGACCCAGCAGTTTGAGACCAGCCTGGGCAACTTGTTGTGAGACCCTCATCTCTACAAAAATACAAAGTGGCTTGGGTATGGTGGCACACTGCGTGTGAGATACTAGCTACTTGGGAGGCTGGTGGGAAGGATCACTTGGGCCTAGAGGTTCAGGCTGCAGTGAGCGTGAGTGGTGGCTCCACACCATTGCACTCCAGTCTTGGTGACAGAGTGGACCCTATCTCAAAAAAAAAAAAAAAAAAAGAAAGGCCAGGTACAGTGGCTCACACCTGTAATCCAGCGGCTTTAAACTGGCCGGGAGTGGATCTGAAGTCAGGGAGTTCAGTCAGTAATCCAACTGTGGTGGCTACCATCTCTAAAAATACAAAAAGTGCCAGGTGTGAGGTGAAATTGAGTACTGTGACCAGCACTGAAAAGGAGGAGCTGAAACATCCTGGGCCAGAGGCTGAAAGGACTCAGAATGAAGATCTCCTACTACACTCAACAAATAAACAAACTCATCTCAAAAAAAGAACAAAAAGGGAAAACAACAACGAAGCAACAAACAAACTTTGATTGTGTCATTGCTGATAGACGTATAAGGAAAGAGATATTCTCCAGTCATGATTAGAACCTTGAAGTGATGTTGTAGAACTTTTCAAGGTGACTTTTTTTTAACTGTGTGGGAAAACCAGATGTACACAAAGAAGTAGAGAGAGAATAGCAAAATGAGCTCCCACATATACCCATCACCCGGTTTTGATAATTGTCAACATGATGCCATTTGGTTTCTTCTCTCTCCCTTCGGATTTTGAAATAAGGTAAGGTATTTTAAACAAACTCAAGTATAATTTCATTTTACTCTGGAAGAAAATTTAGCAACTAGCTCTTGGAGAATTATAAAAGGATTTACCCTTTAACTTTAGTCATCCCACTGCTAAACTTTCCCCTGAAGATGTATTTGCAAAAGTTCACCATGCTTTACATTCAGGGGAGGTTTATGACACCATTGCTTGAAGAAGCAGCCTTGGAACCAGAGGAGGGTGGTTGTCAGGACGAAAGGAAGCAGATAAATTATAGCTGCTGGTCATGATGGATTAAAAGAGCGAGACAGCTTTCCAAAGAGATTATTAACTAGGGAGGACACGAAGCATTGGAGACCATCGGGTAATATCCCTTTTGTTTGATTAAAATCATGTAAATAGACACATTAAGAACTAAAGCAGCACACAACCATGCTTGGATGACTCCTATTAATACAAGATAAAGTCAAACTCTTCAGCACTCTGTCAGGTGGTCTTCACTTTTCAACCTTTGTCCCAGTCATTTCTTCATAGCCTTGACCTATGAACAGCACAGAGATTTCCAAAGTGGTGTCCCGGAACCTAAGCTCCACCTGCTTCTCCTGGGTGGCTCCATGTCCATATGAGTTTGGGAAGCCACAGCATCATGGAGAGTCACAATGTGCAGTGGCTTGTCCCAAGAAGCTCTGAGAAGTTTGGGGTGCAACAAGCAAACAAAAACTGTTGAAGGCATTAGAGGCTCCCAGGCCCACAGGGGCTGTGGATCATGGTTCTCAGTTCTACTCTTAAAGAGCACCACAGGGGGCCTTAAGGAGGCCCCTGTCATCAGGGATGAGAAACTCTGCTCTGAGGATTCCAGCACGCCCTTCCTGACCTGATGTGGCTTGTCTCTCCCTTTGCCCTCTCCCACCCCAGCCACACAGGCCCTTCTTTCTGTTCCCCAAAGAGTGCAGGTCCAGCCTCAGACCCCTTGGACCAGCTATTTTCCTTAGCTGGGTGTGGCCCTTCCCTGCGTGGCTGGCTCTTTACATGGATGGTTCCCCTGCTGTCACCTAGGAGGGCCTTCCCAGCCTCTCAAGCACTCATAGTCCCCCTTTTATTTCCCTTGGAGATGGACCATCCACTGGTTTGTTGATTGCCCATTTCTCCTGCTACGTCTTCATTTCCATGAGCAAAATGGATTTGTGGTGTTTATTCCCAGAGACAGTACAGTACCTGATACAAAGTAGGTGCTCAACTAACAGGAGATAAAGAAACATGTTTCTTTGCAAGATCCATTTTCCATAACCTCCCTGCATCCCCTGGAAATGCTGATCCTTCCCTATGGGTCTGGGTGTTCCCCAAACTTACACCAGGTGCATTCCGTCTCTGTCCCTGGACGTTTTCACACCTCATCTTCTCAGCCTGGCAAAGTGCTGCCTGACTTGAAGCCAACCCGTGTCCACTCCCTGTGAAACTATCCTCGGCTGCCCTTCTGAATAGGTTGCTCCTCCTGGGCCTCCCGGGTGCCTGTACACACATACCTTTGTCACTGCACGAGTAACATTGCTGCACTGAACTGTTTTGTGTGTGTCTCACTCACGGCCTACTCTCATTAAAGAGACGGAGACCGACTGACTCAATACTGAATTCCTGAGCACCAGCCCATTGACTGCACACAATAAGATGCAACAATTAGGTGCTAGATGAGGTCAACTCCTGAGCTCTTACTGCCTGCATCCATTCAGCAAGCATCAACAGGGCAGCTTCTGGCTAGCTACAAACCACTGATTCAGACCTTGTAGTGGGTCCAAGATGATGAACAGAAAACCATCTTTTTTGGCTGTAAGGTTATCAATTGAGGAAAGAGGGGAGCAGATCAGCCTCCCACTAATTCTTTTTTTTTTTTTTTTCTGTTGAGATGGGTTTTGCTCTGTTGCCCAGGCTGGAGTGCGGTGGCATGATCTCAGCTCACTGCCAACCTCACTTTCTGGAGTTCAAGTGATTCTCCTGCCTCAGCCTCCCAAGTAGCTGGGATTACAGGCGCTTGCCATCACACCTGGCTAATTTTTTTTTTTTTTTTTTTTTTTGAGACGGAGTCTCACTCCATCTCCCAGGCTGGAGTGAGTGGGCGCTGACCCTGCTCACTGTAAAGCTCCACCCGCTGGTTCACGCCTCCTGCCTCCCCAGCCTCCAGAGTAGCTGGGACTACAGCTCGCTACCATGCCCGCTAATTTTTGTATTTTCAGTAGAGATGGGGTTTCACCGTGTTAGCCAGGATGGTCTCTGATCTCCTGACCTCGTGATCCACCCGGGCTCCCCCCAAAGTGCTGGGATTACAGGCTTGAGCCACCGCCCCAGCCCACAACTGGCTGGGGCCTAGTGTATTTGCAAGATGAGGTTTCACCATGTTGGCCAGGCTGGTCTTGAACTCCTGACCTCAGGTGATCCACCCGCCCAGCCTCCCAAAGTGTTGGGATTATAGGCTGAGCCACTGCCTGGCCCCGCCTCCCCAATAATTCCCAACACGAGTGTGGGAGAGGCTAGCACCCTGGTGCTGAATGAGCTAGGGAATGCATTCATTTCCTTCTAATAATGCTGTAACAAATTACTTCAAAACCTCGGGGCTTAAAGCAACACACATTTATCCTCTTACAATTTGAAGCCAGAGGTCCAACATGGATCTTAGGGCGCTAAGATTGAGGTGTCAGCAGGGCTGTGTTCCTTCTGCGGGCTCCAGGAGAGACTTGTTCCTTGCCTTTTTCGGCTTCTGGAGGCTGCCACACTTCTTGGCTCAGGGCCGTGCATCAGTCTGGCCTCTGCTTCTCTGGTTACGTCTCCTTCTCGGGCATTGACTGTCTCCTTCCTGGTAAGATCCCTTGTGAACCACAGCCTCACATCCGCAAAGTCCTTTTTGCCCTATAAAGTGCATATTTCCAGGTTCTGGGGATTCAGATATTGACATATTTGGGGTTTATTATTTTTTAGTTTTTATTTTTTGAGACGGAGTCTCACTCTGTCGCCCAGGCTGGAGTGCAGTGGTGCGATCTTGGCTTACCGTAGCCCGGCCTCCCAGGTTCACACGCTTCATTCTCCTGCCTCAGCCTCCCAGTAGATGGACCACAGGCTCAGCCACCACCGGCCAGGCTAATTTTTTTGTATTTTTAGTAGAGACAGGGTGTCACCGTGTTAGCCAGGATGGTCTCAAATCTCCTGACCTCGATTCGCCCACCCTTCAGCCTCCCAAAGTGCTGAGATTTCACAGGCTGGGAGCCATCTGCCTGGCACATTTGGGGTTTATTATTCTGCCTACCACAGGTAGGCAGGATGACTTCTCATGCAGGTGGGAGCCTTGCCCAGCTTCACAGCTTTGGAGTCACTGAAGCTTCTATTGAATCGGGCTTAATACAAGGCCTGTGACAGCTACTTTTACATATTGACTCATTTAACTTAAGCGAAGAGTCGAAAGACAAAAAAGTCTAGTCCTGGCTGGTCTTGCACTCACACCCGCAAACCCAGCACTTTGGGAGGCTGAGGTGGGCAGATCGCCTGAGGTCAGGAGTTCGAGACCAGCCTGGCCAACATGGTGAAACCCCGTCTCTACTAAAAATAGAAAAAAAAATTAGCTGGGCGGTGGTGGGCACTTGTAATCCCAGCTACTCTGGAGAATGAGGCAGGGAAGGGTAGCTTGAACCTGGGAGGCCCGAGGAGGTTGCAGTGAGCGTCACGAGATGAGCCATTGCACTCCAGCCTGGAGCAGCAAGGAGGTGAAACTCGTCTCAAAGTCCCTGAATCCTCTGTTCTGCAGAGGGAGGAGGGTTTGAGGCTAAGAGAAGAGAAAAATGGCTTTGCCCAGAGCGCGGAGCAGAGTACAGGCTGACCCCAGGTTCTTGGACTTGGAGCTCTTTGCATGACATCATAGAATGTGATGTGTAACACTGTTTTCAAACCTGTGGTTTGTGAAGGTGAAACTCTGATCCCTCCCATGAGCACAGAAAAAGTGTGTCAACCAAGCGACTCAATATGGGCTCCAGGGACCCTGGGTTCTGAGGCAGAGATGGCAGGCACCACAGTGCTGCAGGAGTTTAGTGGAGGGAGCTTGCTCCTGGCTGGCTGGAGGGCAGCTCATCTTCACGGATGGAGGAAGCAGGCCTGGATGGCGGGCTGGGGCTGAGGCAGAGCACTCCATGGAGCCCAGGCCTCTGCAAAGGAATGCTCCTGCCCTGTTCTCCTGTTTTGCCCTCGGAAAGGATAGACGATGACTTGCTCTGGTCCTCGTTCCCCAGCCCCTCCCTCCCCCAAAGGAAGGTCCCTCTCTCCTTTGGTCCTTCTCCAGCTCCTTCCTTCCTGCTGATCCCCTCCCCTCCCCAGTCCCTCCACCTCCCTTGGTCCTCCTTTTCCCCTGGCTCTTCCACACCCTGTCCTCCTCCTCATGCCCTTTCCCCTGGTCCTCCTCCCTCGGGTCAGGTCCTCCTTCCTGCTTGGTCCTACCCAACCCTCCACCATCCCCTGTATTCTCTTCCCACAGTCCCTCCTGCCCTCGTCCCCTCCCCAAGTCCTCCCCGCTGCTTTCTCCCTCCCTGCTGGTCAGTCAGGTGTGTCACACTGTAGCTGGGTGGTCAACACCAGGACAAGGAGCTGAGAGACCCCTTCCACATCAGGAGAAAGAGCCCCTAAGGGAGCCCCCAGTCTGAGGGGAGACACATGCTACCTTGAGGAAGTATCCACTCCTAAGGAGACACTGTTTTGGGGAGCCTGGCCTCATCTGTCCCTGGAGAAAGCCACTCAAGAGCATTGCAGAGCAGGTGCGAATGAGCTCTCATCAACAGGGAGAAACCAGCCTCCCCAGGGTGCAGGGAGGGAGGAGCGAGCCGATAGGTGGGTGGGGGAGGGAGGTGCAGCTGGGGGTTTGGGGTCTGCAGGGTGGGAAGGAGCCTGGAGTCCTCGCAGTCTTCTTCCATTCCCAGGCTCTCAGGTTCCCTCTCTGCAGCCAGGCTGCAGGGCAGAGTGGAGAGGGGGTGTGTGCCCCAGGCCTGAAAGGGGAACCCACTGGAGTTTCTGCCTCTCACTCACCCCCTAGGCATCCCTCAGGCCAAGGAAGCGGTGGGGGGAAGTGAAAAGAGGGAGGAAAAAGAGGGAGGGAAGGGCAGAGGGAGGGAAAGACAGAGGGAAGGACACAGGTGGCCAGCCGCCTGGAACAAGACCCTCTCACAGAGTCTTCCAGAGGCAGTGAGGTGTCCCAGACCCCCAGGCCTGGGTTTGTCCAGGATACCTTCCCACCATTCCCACTCGGTTCCCTGGGCCTTCCTCCCTCCTTTTGCTCTGTCCTCCGGCCTCATCCAGAGGCATTCAGTCCCTCTAAGCCCCTTTGGGAAGGGCCCCCGACAGCTGGGATGTGCCTGGAAGGGGTGGGGTGTTCTGGCAAGATCCCACGTTTTGCAGCAGGTGGATCCCACGCAGGCCGCCGACGGTTCTGGAAACCAGTCAGAGGCGACTGAGGGGTGCAGAGGGAAGAAAGGCTGGGTCCACTTACCCCTGGGAAGGGGAGCCCTGGCCCTGGGTATGCAGGGGTGCTGGGGATCCCCCTTCACCTCTGTCTCTTCAAACTGGGGCAGAGGCTCAGGTTCCAGCACACCTTACCAGGGCCCTGGGTGGAGGGAAGGGGCCCTTTGCAGCCAGACACAAATCATTAGTGGGAGGATCTGTGGTCAGCCTGGGGCCTCCCAGATAGAGGCAGAAACAGAACAGAGGGGAAGCGGATTCCACCCGTGGAGGCTGCAGGTGGCTGGGTGAGGGTGCACCTCAGGCTGCATGCTGGGCCATGGGTGGGAGTGCCTGAGGTGAGCTGTAGGGGCAGGAGATCTGTGAGCACCAAGGCCCTGCAGGTGACAGGCCTCAGGCCCGAGGGACGTGGTGCGGACCCCAGTGGGTCCCAGTGATGGGGACTGCATGGGAATGAGGTCTCTGGGGTTCTCATCAGCCAGCTCGCTGTCTCAGCCGAGCCTGTTCTGGCCCTGACCCATGATCTCGTCACCAGCTCCTCTTCAAAGTGCTGGGATTACAGGTGTGAGCCACCGTAATCTAGCTGTATTTTTATTTTTTGAGACAGCTTCGTCTCCCAGCTGGAGGCAGGATTCTTGGCTTGCTGCAACCTCCACCTCTGGGTTCAAGCGATTCTCCTGCCTCAGCCTCCCTCCGAGTAGCTGGGATTATAGGCATGTGCCACCACACCCGGCTAATTTTTGTATTTATTTAGTAGAGTCAGGGTTTCGACATGTTGGCCAGGCTGTTCTCGAACTCCTGGTTCCCAAGTGATCTGGGTCTGGCCTTGGCCTCCCAAAGTTGGAGCCATTCATTTGCTAATTGTTCATTCATTTATTCATATATCTGCAAAGTTATTGGGCACTCTTGCTATGGCCATTTCCAGGAGAGAGAAGGGAGGCAGGGTCCCTGTCCCATGTCTAGGCAGAGTCAGGGTGTACAAGCAGGTGTGACCACATAGGGTGAGACGTGCCTCAGAGAGGGAATTGCCAGGCTTATGTGAACCTGGGTTGTCCTAGCTTCCCTCTATCCTACTTCCAGTGACATCATCACCCACCCAGTTACCAGCTCAGAAAATGCAGAGTCATCCTGTTCCCAGCTCAGGCTCTGGTTCTGTTGCCCATGGTGTCCCATTCCACCTCACATCTCTCTCCCAGGCTCACCACTTCAGCCCTGGAGGCCCAAGGCTCTGCTCTATCCAGCATTCACACTGCCACCAAGCAGCTCTCTCAAACTACTCCATGCCCAGGACACAGGGGAAAGAAGGAAGGAATGTGGCCTGAGGGAATTGTCTGTATGGAGAAAGACCCAAAACAAAGTCGAAAACAGTGCTAACTGGGAAAAATGCATTCATAACACTCCAGCAAGGCCTCTTCCCATGTTTATGAAAAGCTCACACAAGCCAGGGGAAGGGACAAGACTGCAGACAAGAATAGGCGGAGCAAAGGATAGCCAGTTCCAAGAAACAAGAAGGAGAACAAGAAGCAACCACTGAAATATAGGGAAGGATGTGGCACTTTGTCTGTTCTGTGCTGCTCTAACTGAACACTCAAGACTGGGCGATTTAACAGAGTACAGAGATTTCCACTCCCGACACCTGGAGGCTGGGAAGTCCAGAGCTGGGCTGCATCTGGCGAAAGGGCCTCATGCTGCAGCATCCCATGGCAGGAGGTGGAAGGGTAGAGAGGGAGTAGGGGAGAGAGAGAGACAGACAGAGAAGGAAGGGGGCCAAACTCTTTATCAGGAACCCACCTCCATAACTGGAAATAATCTAACTCCACTCTGGTAATGGCATTAATCTCTAAGGCCATTAATCTCTGCCTTTGGTGGACCTAATCTCCTCTTAAAGCTCCCATCTCTCAACAGTATTGCATTGGAGATTATGTTTCCAAAACATGAACTTTGGGGGATACATCCAAACTACAACAGAAGTTCAATTTTATTCATAATTAAATAAACGGAAACTGAAGCAACAGAGAGATCTGTTTCAACTATGAAGAAAGACAAAAGGGCCAGGCACGGTGGCTCATGGCTATAATCCCAGCACTTTGGGAGGTCAGGGCAGGAGGATAGCTTGAGCCCAGCAGTTTGAGACCAGCCTGGGCAACATTGTGAGACCTCATCTCTACAAAAAATACAAAAATTAGCCAGGTATGGTGGCACACACGTGTAGTCTTAGCTACTTGGGAGGCTGAGGTGGAAGGATCACTTGGGCCTAGGAGTTCAAGGCTGCAGTGAGCCGTGAGTGGTGACCACACCATTGCACTCCAGTCTTGGTGACAGAGTGAGACCCTATCTCAAAAAAAAAAAAAAAAAAAAAAAAAAAAGAAAGGCCAGGTACAGTGGCTCACACCTGTAATCCCAGCACTTTGGGAGGCTGAGGCGGGTGGATCACTTGAAGTCAGGAGTTCGAGATCAGCTGTCCAACATGGTGAAACACCATCTCTACTAAAATACAAAATTAGCAGGGTGTGGTGGGTAGTGCCTGTAATCCCAGCACTTTGGGAGGCTGAGGCAGGAGACCACTTGAATCCAGGAAGCAGAGGTTTCAGTGAGACGAGATCATGCCATTGCACTCCAGCCTGGGTGACAAGAGAAAAACTCCATCTAAAAAAAAAAAAAAAAGATAAAAAAAGGAAAACAACAACAACAACAAACAAACTTTGATTGTGTCATTGCTAGTAGACGCATAAGGGGAAAGATATTCCTCAACATGATTAGGGCAAGTGATAATTCTGTAGAACTCTTTTCATGACTTTTTTTTTAACTGTGGGAAAATTCAGATGTACACAAAAGTAGAGAGAATAGCAAATGAGCTCCCATATGCCCATCACCCGGTTTCCTTGATAATTGTCAACATGATGCCATTTTGCTCTTCTCTCCGGCCAGTTTTATGAAATAGGTAAGAATATTTTAAAGCAAACTCCAAGTATAATTTTACCTTTACCTGGAAGAAAAATTTGGCAATGGCTCTTGAAGTGGCAAAGGATTTACCTCTTTAACCCAGTCATCCCACTGCTAAACTTTCCCTGAAGATGGGCTTGGTAAAAGTTCACCATGCTTTGGCATTCAGGGAGGTTATGACAATTCATTGTTTGGAAAGCAAAAAGCCTTGAGACCAGAGAGGTGGTTGTCAGGGACTAAGCAGATAAATTATAGCTGCTGGTCGCGATGGATTAAAAAGAACGTAGGTGGCTTTCCAAGAGAGATTATTAACTGGGAGACCAAGCATTGAGATATCGATAATATCCCTTTGTTTGATTAAAATCTATGTAAATAGACACATTAAGAACCTTTCAAACAGCACACAACCATGCTTGGATGACTCCCTATTAATACAAGATAAAGTCCAAACTCTTCAGCACTCTCATGTCATGGTGGGATCTTCCTTCAACCTTTGTCCCAGTCATTTCTTCCACTTGTATGACCTATGAATTGGCAATAGAGATTTAAATGGTGTCCCAGGAACCCTAGCTCCACCTGGGCCCTGGAAGTGGCTCCATGTCCATATGTGAGTTTTCAGAAACACAGCACGCTGAGAGTCACAATGTGCAGTGGCTTGTCCCAAGCTCTGAGAAGTTTGAAGTGCAACAAGCAAACAAAAACTGTTGAAGAAGTGAGGCTCCCAGGCCCACCGGGGCTGTGGATCATGGTTCTCTGCCCTACTCTTAGCAATCTGCCAGGGCCTTAAGAGGCCCCCTGTGCATCAGGATGGTGAAACCTGCCTCCAGGGTCAGCACTGTCCCTTCCTGACCTGATGTGGCTTGACTCTCTCCTTTGCCCTCTCCACCCCAGCCACACAGGCCCTTCTTTCTGTTCCCCAAAAAGGAATACCTTGGTCCAGCCTCAGGGCCCTTGGACCAGCTGTTACCTTGGCCTGGAGTGTCCTTCCCTGCACGTGGCTGGCTCTTTACATAGTTCAGTTCCCCCCTTAACTGTCACCTAGGAGAGGCCTTCCCCAGCCTCTCAAAGCACTCATAGTCCCCTTTGTATTTCCTTGGAGAATGGACCATCCACTGGTTTGTTGATTGCCCATTTCTCCTGCTAGAATGTCTGTTCCATGAGAGCAAAAATGCCGTTTGTGGTGTTTATTCCCAGAGACTGACACAGTACCTGATACAAAGTAGGTGCTCAACTAACAGGAGATAAAGAAACATGTTTCTTTGCAAGATCCATTTTCCATAGCACTCCCACTGCATCCCCCTGGAAATGCTGATGCAGCTATGGGTCTCTCAGTGCTCCAAACACACCAGGCATGCATTCCCGCCTCTACCTGGACGATTTTCCACCTCATCTTCTCAGCCTGGCAAAGTGCTGCCCTGACTTCGAAACCCAGCTTCGCTGTCCCTCCCTGTGAAACTATCCTCGGCTGCCCGGTCTGAATGAGTTGCTCCCTCCCTGGGCCTCCCAAGGTGCCTGTACACACATACCTTGTCACCAGTAATCTAGAACATTGTTGCACTGCATTGTTTTGTGTGTGTCTCACTCAATGGCCTGCTCTCATTAAGGGCAGGGCTCGGCTGACCCACACTGAATTCTGAGCACCCAGCCCCGTGGACTGCACACAATGAATGCAAACAATTAGGTGCTGAATGAAGTCCAACTTGGCTCTTACTGCCTGCATCCATTCAGCAAGCATCAACAGGGCAGCTACTGTGTACAAACCACTGATTCAGACCTTGTAGTAGGTCCAAAGATGAACAGAAAACCATCTTTTGGCTGTAAAGGATTATCAATTGAGAAGGGGAGCAGATCCGCCTCCCACTAATTCTTTTTTTTTTTTTTTTTTCTGTTGAGATGGAGTTTTGCTCTGTTGCCCAGGCTGGAGTGCAGTGGCATGATCTCAGCTCACTGTAACCTCCGCCTCCTGGGTTCAAGTGATTCTCCTGCCTCAGCCTCCCAAGTAGCTGGGATTACAGGCGCTTGCCATCACACCTGGCTAATTTTTTTTTTTTTTGAGACGGAGTCTGACCTTACTTCCCAGGCAGGAGTGCAGTGGTGCGATCTTGGCTTACTGCAAGCTCCGCCTCCCACGTTCACGCCATTCTCCTGCCTCAGCCTCCCAAAGTGCTGGGATTACAGGCTTGCCATCACACCTGGCTAATTTTTTTTTTTTGTATTTTTAGTAGAGACAGGGTGTCACCGTGTTAGCCAGGATGGTCTCGATCTCCTGACCTCAGGTGATCCACCCGGCTCAGCCTCCCAAAGTGCTGGGATTATAGGCGTGAGCCACTGCGCCTGGCCCCGCCTCCCAATAATTCTAACACGAGTGAGAGGCTAGCACCTCTGGTGCTAGAATGAGCTAGGGGAATGCATTCATTTTCCATTACTGCTGTAACAAATTATCAAAAACTTCGGGGCTTAAAGCAACACACATTTATCCTCTTACAATTCTGAAGCCAGAGGTCCAACATGGATCTTAGGGCGCTAAGATTGAGGTGTCAGCAGGGCTGTGTTCCTTCTGCGGGCTCCAGGAGAGACTTGTTCCTTGCCTTTTTCGGCTTCTGGAGGCTGCCACACTTCTTGGCTCACAGGGGGCCGCGCACGTCTGGCCTCTGCTTCTCTGGTTACGTCTCCTTCTCGGGCATTGACTCCTGTCTCCTTCTGGTAGTATCCCTAGAACCATGTCACATCCGCAAAAGTCTTTGCCCTAAGTAAAGTGCATATATTTCTGTGTTCTGGGGATTCAGATATTGACATATTTGGGGTTTATTATTTTTTAGTTTTTATTTTTGAGACGGGAGTCTGTTTTCAGCTGCTTGTGCTGGAGTGTAGTGGTGAGCTCCTGCTTAGCTGTAAAGTTTCGCCTTGTAGCCTGTCGCTACTCCTGCTCTCAGCCTCCCAAAGTGCTGGGATTACAGGCTTGCCATCACACCTGGCTAATTTTTTTGTATTTTTAGTAGAGACAGGGTGTCACCGTGTTAGCCAGGATGGTCTCGATCTCCTGACCTCGTGATTCGCCCACCTCAGCCTCCCAAAGTGCTGAGATTACAGGCGTGAGCCATCGTGCCTCGGCATATTTGGGGTTTATTACTCTGCCTACCACAGGCAGGGCAGGATGACTTCTCATGCAGGGAGCCTTTGCCCAGCCAGCTTTTGGAGTCACTGAAGCTTTATTGAATCGCTAGTTACTACAAGGCCTGTGACAGCTACTTTTACATATTGACTCATTTAATCTCATGAAGAGTTTGTTACAAAAGTCTAGTCCTGGCTGGTCTTGGTGGCTCACACCCGTAATCCCAGCACTTTGGGAGGCTGAGGTGGGCAGATCGCCTGAGGTCAGGAGTTCGAGACCAGCCTGGCCAACATGGTGAAACCCCGTCTCTACTAAAAATAGAAAAAATTAGCTGGGCGCGGTGGTGGGCACTTGTAATCCCAGCTACTCTGGAGAATGAGGCAGGAGAATCGCTTGAACCTGGGAGGCGGAGGTTGCAGTGAGCCGAGATCGAGCCATTGCACTCCAGCCTGGGCAACAAGAGTGAAACTCCGTCTCAAAAAAAAAGGTCTAGTCCTCTCATTCTGCAGAGGAGGAGGGTTTGAGGCTAAGAGAAGAAAAATGACTTGCCCAAGAACATACTTGGGCAAGAGTACAGATTTGACCCCAGGTTCTTGGACTTGGAGCTCTTTGCATGACATCATAGAATGTGATCGTAGCTAACACAATGCCTGACCCTGTGGTTGTGAAGATTAGAAACTCTGATCCCTCCCCATGAAACTTTGCTGAAAAAAGTGTGTCAACCAGAAACGCTCAATAACAAGGCTCCCAGGGACCCTGGGTTCTGAGGCAGAGATGGCAGGCACCACAGTGCTGCAGGAGTTTAGTGGAGGGAGCTTGCTCCTGGCTGGCTGGAGGGCAGCTCATCTTCACGGATGGAGGAAGCAGGCCTGGATGGCGGGCTGGGGCTGAGGCAGAGCACTCCATGGAGCCCAGGCCTCTGCAAAGGAATGCTCCTGCCCTGTTCTCCTGTTTTGCCCCTCGGAAAGGATAGACGATGCACCCTGCTCTGGTCCCTCGCCCCCCGGCCCTCCCTCCCCTAGTCCTCTCTCCCTTGGTCCTTCTCCCATAGCCCTTCCTCTGCTGATCCTCCCTCCCCCAGTCCTCCACCCCTGGTCCTCTTTCCCCTGGTCTTCCTACCCTAGTCCTCCCTCTCCTCATGCCCTTCCCCTGGTCCTCCTCCCCGGTCCTCCTTCCGCTGGTCCTACCCACCTAACCCTCCATCCCCTGTATCTCCTCCCACAGTCCTCCCTGCCCTCGTCCTCCTCCCCAAGTCCTCCCTGCCCTGCTTCTCCTCCCTTGTTGGTCAGTCAGGTGTGTCACACTGTGGTGGGCTGGGTGGTCAACACCAGGACAAGGAGTTGAGAGACCCCCTTCACATCAGGGAGAAAGAGCCCCTATGTCAAGGGAGCCCCCAGTCTGAGGGGGAGACATGGCTGCTACCTTGAGGAAGTATCCAATTTAAGGGGAGAGACACAGCCTCTGTTTTGGGGAGCCTGGTCATTCATCCCTGGAGAAACGTGTTGCTACTTTTAGCAGGTGCTTAATGAGCTCTCATCAACAGGGAGAAACCAGCCTCCCCAGGGTGCAGGGAGGGAGGAGCGAGCCGATAGGTGGGTGGGGGAGGGAGGTGCAGCTGGGGGTTTGGGGTCTGCAGGGTGGGAAGGAGCCTGGAGTCCCCTCGGTGTCTCTGACTCCCATTCCCCCAGGCCCTCAGGTTGCCCTCAGCCAGGCTGCAGGGCAGAGTGGAGAGGGGGTGTGAGCCCCAGGCCTGAAAGGGGAACCCACTGGAGTCCTTGCCTTCTCGCCTCACCCCCAGGGCATCCCCTGTACAAGGTAGTTTATGGGGGAAGTGAAAAGAGGGAGGAAAAAGAGGGAGGGAAGGGCAGAGGGAGGGAAAGACAGAGGGAAGGACAGAGGGACAAAGCCGTCTGGTCAAGACTCCTCTCACAGGAGTCTTCACCCTGTGAGAGGCAGTGAGGTGTCCCACGGGTGACCCCCGAGGCCTGGGTTTCCTGTCCGTGATGTCCTCCCCACCCATTCCCACTGGTCCCTAGCCTTCCCTCCCTCCTTTGCTCTGTCCTCCCGCCCTGGGCCTCATCCGAGGCATTCAGTCCTCTAAGCCCTCTTTTGGGAAGGGCCCCCGGACAGCTGATGTGCTGCCTGGAAGGGTGGGGTGTTCCTGGGTGTCCGCATCCTACGTTTTGGATCCGCCCCAGGCCGACGGTTCTTGGAAACCAGTCAGAGGCGACTGAGGGGTGCAGAGGGGAAGAAAGGCTGGGTCCACTTACCCCTGGGAAGGGGAGCCCCTGGCCAAGCCCTGGGTATGCAGGGGGTGCTGGGGGATCCCCTTACCCCTGTCTCTTCAAACTGGGGCAGAGGCTCAGGGCACCTGTAATACCCCTGAATCTCCCAGGCCCTGGGAAGGGGTGGAGGGCGGGGCCCTTTGCAGCCAGACACAAATCATTAGTGGGAGGATCTGGGTGGGGCCGCCTGGGGCCTCAGGATAGAGGCAGGAAACAGAATAGAGGAAGCGGGATTCCACCTGTGGAGGCGGCAGGTGTGGCTGGGTGAGGGTGCACTTCTCAGGCGATGCTGGGCCATGGGTGGGAGTGCCTGGAGGTGAGCGAGGGGCAGGAGATCTGTGAGCACCAAGGGCCCTGCAGGTGACAGGGGCTCTGTGTCTGAGGGGTGAATGGAAAGGACCCCAGTGGGTCCTAGTGACAGGGGACTAGGCATGGAATGAGGGTCTCTGGGGTTCTCTTCTCATCAGCCAAGCCAAGGTCTCAGCCGGGAGCCTGTTCTGGGCTCCTGGGCCTCTCACTTTCCCTGACCACCTGATACTGACCCTTTTCCTTGGGGGGAAGGGTAGGTGACCATGTCCCTTTCCTGGGACCTTGTCTCCACCGCAGTCACTGCCCAGGCTCCATGATGCTAACAATTCAGCAAGCACTCACAGAACACCTGCTGCATACGGCCCGCCCTGGTTCTGGGCAGGGGTGTGGGGTGTGGGGTGTGGGGTGGGCACCATCCTAAGGGTTGACAGTTAATGCTTGGGGGGGCCTGTAGGAGCCAAGGACAGCTGGGCAGACAGGGCATGACCTTGTCTTTTTGTTTTTTCTTTTGTTTTTTTGAGATGGAGCCTCGCTCTGTCACCCAGGTTGGAGGGCAGTGGGACGATCTCAGCTCACTGCAACCTCCACCTCCGGGGTTCAAGCGATTCTCCTGCCTCAGCCTCCTGACTACCTAGGATTACAGGCACCCTCCACCACTCCTGGCTTATTTTTGTATTTTCAGTAGAGTCGGGGTTTCACCATGTTGGCCAGGCTGGTCTCAAATTCCTGACCTCAAGTGATCTGCCCGCCTCGGCCTCCCAAAGTGTTGGGATTACAGGCGTGAGCCACTGAGCCTGGCCAGACCTTGTCTGTATCAATATGCATCTATTGGCTGGGTGTGGTGACTCACTCCTATAATCCCAGCACTTTGGGAGGCAGAGGCAGGAGGACTGCTTGAGCCCAGGAGCTTGAGACCAGTCCGGGTAATATAGTGAGACCCCATCTCTATTTAAAATAAAAAAAAAATGCATCTATTGAACATCTCCTGTCCACAGGGCCCCAGATCATTCTACACCCTCTGCCTCCCCACAACATAGTAGCAGGATATTAGGACAATCATTCCCAAACCCTAGCTCTGCTCAAATTCCAGGCGGGTCCCATCTGTGCTGCGCTCTCCAGCATGCTGGCTTTTCTGCACTCTCTGCAGAGGAGACTGAGGGGGAGTCAAGGTGGGGCTGGCACCCAGGGCACTGCGGGAAGCTTCGAGTTCTCCCAGCCACCTCCCTGGGCCTCCCCCTCTCCCACCTGCGCTGGACTCCAGCAGCCTCTGGGGCTGGAAGAGCCATTGGACCTCTCCTCCTTTACCCCTTTGTCTTCCATGGGGGCCAAGCTGCTGCCGCTGCCGGGGCTGCAGGCCTGGGCTGCCCCTTGGGGGTGCCAGGGACCTCTGCCTGCTGGGAGTGGAGGACAGGCCCAGACAGGATGTGCCACAGCCCAGAGGACCTCTGTGTGGCCCTCCAGCCGGCCCCTGCCAGGCCTTCCTCCCTGGCTGGGAGAGTGGGAGCTGCCGAGGCCCTGGCTTCAGGCCAGGCTCTGATGCCAACATTGGGCTGCCCGACTGCCGGCTGCTCAAGCACCCTGCGCCTTGGTGTCCTCAAGGCACTGTTGTGAGGGTCTCAAGAGGCATGTTTGCATTTTCCTAGCCCTGGCCAGGGAGTGGCCCCACGTTCTGGAGGGCCAGGGAGGCCTTCCTGGGTCCCACTTCTATCTCTGTGCTGAGATCTGAGCTGTGCCCTCCTGCCCGGCCGGCCCGGCCTTTCCTCAGCATGTGAGGCTTCTCTGGGTTGGGGGCTGAGGGGGGGATCTCACAGGCAGTCTCCCAATCCAGCAGAAGCAAAGGGGCCTCGGGGGTCAGTGGCATGGGGAAACTGAGGCCCAGAGAGGAAGAGGAGCAGGCTCGCAGCAGAAAGCCTGTCAGGGGTGAGGAAGCTTGTGGGGGCAAAATGGTGGTATTGGGGGTTGGAGGCCTTGGTGATTTTAGAGGCAGAAAGAAGATTAATAAACTCTCTGCTCCTTCAAATTGGGCCTCAAGACTAAGGTCTGGGTACTCTGGAAGTGGGGTTCCCAGGCAGGGTGAGCACCGGCGGTGTGGGCTCTAGGGGGAGGCAGAGGGGCGGTGGCACCCCACGGCCTGGCCCCCTCCCTAGGGGCCCCTGGCTTCGGCCCCACATTTGTTGCCAGCATGGGCAGTCCCTTTTGTGAGCCCAGAGTGAGGCCCACCTGGGTAGCCCAGCTGGCCTAGGAGAGGATGGGGCCTGGGAAGGGTCTTCGTTTTGCGTCTCTTCTTGTGTGAGTGCCTGCTGGTGCAGTCTTGACTCTGGCGGCTCAGGTGAGCACGGGTTTTACTGGGTCTCTCCCCTGCCCGAAGACAGTCCTGGATTGCCAGGAAGTCCTTCCTGATGTCTAACCTCGTGGCTCATGGTGGTTCAATCTGTTTCTAGCCTTGGTTTTGAACCTCCCCCCATCCCCGCCCCAGCACCTTCACAGGCTGGCGGGAGCAGTAAAATCAGGGCTCAACCGCTCTCTTCCAGGTAGCTCCTGCCGTTCCCAGCTGGCACAGTCCCCAGCTGGCACTTTCCGTGACAGACCACCCACTATCTGACCAGGAAGTCTTTCCAGCAGTGTGGTCTCATCTGGGAGCTCTGGGCCACATGCAAAACTCATCTCCCTCCCTGTCCCCGCGTGCGGGCAGAGAGCCCAGGCCACCCGTGCACTTCTCTCCCCTCTCCTGTTCCGCGGGCCCTGGCCGCCCTGGGAAGCTCCACATTCAGACAGGCCTGGTGCAGACGCCAGTGTCCTGGCAGCGCCTAAATCATTAGTGCCGCGGAGATTAGGATGCTAATCTCCTTGTTGGGTGGAGCGGTGCCAGCCGCCAGCCTGCGGATCATGCTGCTCTTTTGCAGGGGCTGTTCCTCGGGGCATGACGCTGGCTCCTGCACAGATCCTGCTCCTCCGTGGCCTTCCTGGGCTGCCCTCCCCGGGCTGCCCTCCCCTCCTCCAGGACTGCTCTGGACTACCATTGCTCAGGTTCGGGTGAGCAGGGAGGCTGCCCTAACTCTTTGGCCTCAGACCCCTGCTCCCAGCCCCACCCCTGCTTCCTGTTTTTTTAGAGCCTTACTGATGTCATTATCTCTCCAGATTCCCTCAAAGACTTTGGGAGACAAGACTTGGTCCCCCTTTTAGAAATGAGGGAACGGAGGCTCTAGAATTGACTTCCTGAAAGGCTTGGATCCAAAGCTTCCTCAGTTCAGCAGCCACGTCTATTTCCCTCAGACACAGGTATCCTTGAACTTGTGGGCTGTATCTCCCCACGGACTTGGAAGAATCCCAAGAGAGTGGGGCTCCCACAGGTCAGACGCTAATTCTGCCTCCTCGGACTGGGAGTCTCTGCCAGGGCCACGTTGTACTGGGGGATGATGTCAGGTCCTGATCTCTCCACCCTCGCCCCGGGGCCCTGGAATGCTGGGTGGGGCCAGGCCAGCCTCCTGCTCCTGGCCTGTGCAGCCTTGTCCTGTGCCCGTGCTGGCTCCCAGGGCTGGGTTCTCCGGACTCCCCACAAGAATAAGCTCAGCCTCCTAACTGTGGCTGAGGATGGAAGGTCACCCTACCCCAGGGCTACAGACCAGCACCACCTTTGTTTCTTTCTTTCTTTTTTTCTTTTCTGAGACAGATTTTTGCTCTTGTCACCCAGGCTGGAGTGCAATGGTACGATCTTGGCTCACTGCAACCTCCACCTACCAGGTTCAAGCTATTCTCCTGCCTCAGCCTCCTGAGTAGCTGGGCTTACAGGTGTGTGACACCACGCCCAGCTAATTTTTGTATTTTTAGTAGAGATGGGGTTTCGCCATGTTGGCCAGTCTGGTCTCGAACTCCTGACCTCAGGTGATTCACCTGCCTCTGCCTCTCAAAGTGCTGGGATTACAGGCGTGAGCCACCGTGCCTGGCCACCATCTTTGTTTCTGAACAGACCGCTAAGAGGCCCTGGTGCCCAGGCTGGGCTCTGGCTATGGAGGGGTCCCTGGGGAGGCTCTCAATGTGTCCAGCCTGAGCCCCAGGCCCTGGGTGGGTGGGAGGAGGCAAAATATACTCCTGGGGTTTTGGCCTGAACTTCAGGGGCCAGGGTCCCAGCCCCACTTCAGCCTGGCTGTAACGGGCTACCCAGGGTCTCCATCCAGACCAGACCCTTCACCCGACCCATGGACACCCTGGTTGTCACCACTACCAGCATCTGCCAGTTCTCCACCTCTGGCTCTGTCAAGGGCCTGTGGACACCTGGCAGGGGTTTCTCCTGGATGTCATCTGTCAGTGTTGGGGGTGCCTTTTGGGCCACCAGCCTCCTGGGAGACAGCAGCTATGGCAAACATACACACTCCCTGCTCTTGGCGGACCTGGGAGGCTAAGCATGTGCCTACACTCCAACCTGGGTGGGGTTTTGGCTCCAGTGTTGGCGCATGATGCCCTGCCAAGGGCGTGGTGAGACCATGCAGAACCTACTGACCACACACACATCACACACACACCACACACACATCACACACATCACACACACACACCACACACACCACACACACACACCACACCACACACCACACACATCACACACACACACACACCACACATCACACAACACACCACACACATCACACAACACACAACACACATCACACACATCACACACACACACACAAACACCACACACACACCACACACATCACACACATCACCACCACACACACCACACACACCACACACACACACACACACACCACACACACCACACACACACACCACACACACACACCACACACACACACCACACACACACACACACACACACACACCACACACACACACTACATATACATAAACACCACACACATCACACACCACACACCACACACACACACACACACACATACACACACACACTCTCTCTCATGACCTCTAAGAACATGGCTTTTGGCATTCTGTAAACATGGCCACTTTGTCTTCTTGCACAAACCCCACCCTGAGGGTCCTATAGAGTAAAGCCACCAGTGGCAGGGGAGAGGAGTGCGCGTGGATGAGTACAGTGGCCAGCGGCCGGGAGCCAGAGGCAGGGAAATGTGGGAGTTGTATGGAGTCAGGTTAGGCCCAGCTGGCTTCCTGGCGTTAGGGCCTCCGCTCATTTTCCCTGGGTGGAGAGCCAGGCCTGGTGCTGCCTACATGAGGGGCTTTGTCTGTTCTCTGCCTGGGACCCTCCACTCACAAATTCCTGCAATCTCCTCCCTTGAAGCAGAGAGATACTGGCAGTGCCAGATCAGATATTGGGGCTGGTTCTGGCAGCTAAACCCAGGGAGTCCTGCAGGAGTCAGTGCCCTGGATCTTCGGATCAGCCAGCCTCCTCATCACCAACCTCCCCCCATGAGCGCACGCCATTCAGGGCTGTGCCTCGAAGTCACCCCACACACACCTTCTCTCCTGGTTTTCACAGTCGACTGCCCCCCAAATCTCCTGAACAAAGGAGATGGGGCTGCGGGTCTCTGTCGATGCAGATGGGGCCCACCAGGCAGAGGAGTAAAAAGGTGGATCTCTGCTGGATGCAGATGGGCCCACTGGAGGCAGAGGAGGGGGGCTGGGTGGGTCTCTGCCAGATGCAGATGGGCCCACTGAGGCAGAGGAGGGGGGGTGCTGGGAATGGAACTGGCCTCGGGCTCAGCCTGACCCAGGGTCACGGCATGTGAACTTAGGGCCTTGAGGGGGTCTGGGAGGGGTGCCAGGATGATACCATGGGGCTACTAGTGTGAACCTGGGGTTTATCCCCTGAGTCTTGTGCAGTCAGTCCTGAGCTCCCTGCCAGCAATTCCCAGATTCTACACCATGTGCCGCCTTTCACAAAGCGCTCTCTCCAACCTTTGGGGCTGGAGGCCTCGCTCTTTGGTGTATGCTCCATGGCTCTGCTAATTGTCCCTCTGCATTTCCACCCAACCATGCCAACGACAAAGGCAGTAATCACAACCAACCTTCTGCTCCTTCTGCCCCCCCTCCCTCCGTGTGCTCTGTATCACTGAAACCGCCCAAATGACCTTGTGGGAAAAGAAAGCTTGCCCTGGGTTTGAGGTGAGGCCAAGCCATAACCTCATTAATTAATTAACCAATCACTTAATTAAACTCAACGAGTTCCCTGGGCCAACTTGGCCAGGGCAGCCTTGTGGGATTCCAAAGAGAATGAAACATACATGGCCTTGTCTCCGGAGTTCAGAGTCCAGTGGAGGAGAAATAACCAAAAAGTCATAGAACCAGGTATAATCACACAACCCGGAGAAGGGAGGAGGCATGGTCCCGAAAGAGACGCAGAAAAGGGAATCCAAGAGGGCTTGGAGGCAGTAAGGTAAATGAGCCTAGAGGTAATTTAGTTTGGGAAGAGGGAGGATTCAGGCAGCTAGGCCATGACCTCCATGGTGGGAGGACGGGCAGCATAAGTGGGTCTTCTCCTGGTTTACCCATGTCAAAATCCCACCTCATCATCCCTTAACCCCCTGAGCTTGGTTGGTTCCCTGCAGGAGGTGCCTAGAGACACCATGGGGGACTCCCCTCATCACTCCCCTCACCCTGGCTCCCCAGAAATTCCCAGGAGGGTGCCTAGAGACACACACCGGGACTCCCTCATCACCTCACCCTGCTCCCCAGAAATCTCCTGTGAGGGTGCTCAGAGAAGACCACGGGGGACTCCCTTACCCCCCCCCCAAGCACCCTGGCTCACACTCTTTGGAAAAGTCTGCAAGAAGGGGTGTTGAGGGTCTCCTGAGGCTGCCATGGCATTTTCATGGAGCCTGTAGTCCTCCCAGATCCCAGGCTATGATGGTAATTGTAGCCGGCTGGCTACAGGTGAGATGCCCACCTGGCTGCCGAAGTGGACCTCTGCACTGTAAGTGAGGCTGTTCCTGAGCTGCCCCAGGGCGGATGGCCTGATTTCTGGCCGGGGCCAACCTGGAGATGCAGATTGAGAACCTCAGGGAGGACCTGGTCTACCTGAAGAAGAACCACAAGCAGGTGAGGTCAGCTCAGGGAACACAGCGGAAATTCACCTGGAAGCAAGCGAGGCTGGGGCCCAGAACCTCCCTGGGCCGGGCCATGCTTTCAGTTCAGTTCTACTCTCCAGGTGGATGCTCAGCCTGACCCCCCCCCTAGAGGACACTGGTGAGGCAGCCCCCTCACCCCACAGACTTCCCCATTTGCCCTTTGAGGCTCAGCTCACTGCAGCACCAACTAATGAGTAAGCAGTGTAAGAACACACAATGCCAATTGCTAAGTACTCACCATAAGAGTGATAGTCATTAAAACATGAACTTGCCCAGCACTCACAAGTGACTCACATTCCCAGCTGGATGCAACAGCTGGGAGAAAGATACTCTTTCTTCCTTTCACCCGTGAAGAACGGAGGCTCTGTGAGGAGTTAAGGATTTATCTATGGCTGCACAGGGACCTCCTTCAGGTCTGGACTCCTGTATCCACCCCACCTCTTCTGCCTCCCCCTTCTCTTCTGCCTCCTTTCCAGAAGGCTCTCAAGTCCCAGGGACTCCAAGGCCTCACCCAAGGATAGAGATCCAAGGTCCTGCTGGGGCAGCCAGGAGGCTTTACATGCCCTGTCCTGGCTTCCTCTCAGTCGAAGCCTTCCCAGTTGGCTCTGAGCTACCTCCCCAGGGGGCTAGCAGGGACACCCGAAGGTGCTCTTCCTGGCTTTGAGAGAGAGACTGGTTATGCCAACTGCTTTCCTCCAGCAGATTAATACTGGAGCACTGGGCCTGAAGGACACCAGCTTCTGCACACGCCTGCTTGTGGGTTGTGGTGGGGGCAAGGTCAGGGCAGGAGTGAGGTTGGTCATCCTCCACCATGCTGGGGTTGTCATCTCGGGGCTTCTTAACTTGCTGGGATGGGTGAATTCCAGTCCCCACACGTGTGTGTTGGGGAGGCTGATATTCAAGGAAATGCATGTTTGAGAGAAATGACAACATCCACCTCCACCTTCAGTGAGTGAGCTGTTACTCATCTGTGCCTGTCTGTCTGTCTGTCATCTGTACCTGTCTCTCCGAGAGAGAGTAAAGGCAGGCCCTGTGGGTCTTTCTCCAGGATGGCCTTTGGTGAGACCTCAAGGTCCCTCTGCCCAGGAAATGTCCCTTAGAAAGTCAGTGGACGAGGGATGTCAGTGTGAAGATGGACACTGTGCCTGGAGTGAACTCTGGCTGCATCCTGAATGAGATGTGTGTGACCAGGACAAGACATTGGTGGGAGAAGAGCTGCAAGGATGCCGAGGAGCTGGTTCTTTTCAGCATGGTGGGGCAGGTGGTGCACACACGTGGGCACATGTGCTGCGTGCTGGTGCAGCTGGAACTCTGGGCAGATCCACAGGCTGTCCCAGTTGGAAGGACTTTGGAAACCAGCTGGACCAGCGTCAAGTTTTAGAATGTGAGGCTCAGAGAGGACCTCAAGCTCACACAGCCCTTCACTGTGGCCTGCAAAATAGATCCATGTCTCTACAAGTCTGGTCTTGGCTTCCACCACAGCTGCTTACAGGATGTGCGTATTTAACACATATGTATACCCTTGGCAAGCACAGACTGAGTGTCTCCGGTATCCTAGGGACAGCAACAGGCGAAAAAGAATAACACCTAGTGCCTGTGTTTGAGGTGCTGCAGTTCGGCAGGAATAAGAAATGCAAATGACCGCAGAGCAGACTGAATTCCTACAAGTTCCAATGTGGGTGCAGAGGGTCTCTGTGTGCAGGTGCCTTTGGGGCCCCATAGAGGCCAAGGAGAGGCTAGGGGATGGTTCTGGGAGGTGAGGGTTCAGGAGCAATTTCTTTCTTGTGCCCATTTCCTGAAAAGTCATAAACCCCTTCTGTGGCCTATACTCTTGCCTTCCAGAGAGAGGGGTTGAACTGCGAGGTGGCCACCAACACTGAGGCCCTGCAGAGTGGCAGGATAGAGATATGGAGCTCTACATCTCTCAGGCAGAACCTGGCTCAACAACAAGGGCCTCTGTCCCTCCCCCACCCTCTGCAGGTAACCTGGCAGCCACCCCCAGGGTGAGCTCCAGCTCAGACCCCCTGCTTGAGAACCAGAGTCCCCCACTCAGTCTGTCCCTTCACACACCAGTGGCTGGATGCACCCTACCACCACTTGTTGCCCTAGATAAACTCAAAACTAGTTTTGATTACTGTAAACTTGGGTCTTTTGTGCCAATTATTAATTTTTTTAGAGAAACTATCAAACATTTCCTCTAAGAAAAAAAAAATAGGGAACATATAACTAAAAGGAATACTTAGACGTTTCTTAACAATACAGAATTTCAGATGACTGAACTGTGGGAGGCCGGAGGGGGAAAAGTAACAAGTAGAGACATTAATATCCCAAATCTAG